>JAHZMX010006450.1:0-10142 GCA_027743895.1 Seira musarum | reverse complement strand
GCTCTTGTGCCTGAGGGGCTATATGATACTACTATGAACATGAAAGAATGAACAAAGTACAGTCCGCTTGTCATGAATAATAAAAATGCTTAGTCATTATTGTAAAAGTACACTTAAATGTGCGGTAGTACATTCAGTTTAAATCAGTTATAAACCCTAATCCGTTGATGATCAGATAAAAAATCCGTTACAAAATCCAATCCGTTAATGATAAAAAATCCGTTATAAAATCGAATGCGTTAATGATAAAAAATCCGTTATAAAATCGAATCCGTTAATGATCAGATAAAAATCCGTTATAAAATCCAATCCGTTATAGATCAGATAAAAATCCGTTATAAAATCCGATCCTTATATATCAGATAAAAAATCAGTTATTTTTTAGAATACGTTTTCCACATGAATTAATTAACCGCAGAACCCGTGACTTGTTAATTTTAAAAAAATCCAAATCTTTTTTTAAATTCCTTATTTACAAAGTAATCCGTTATACGCATCCCAAAATACATCTGGTGAAAAATGTGCTTTATGAAATGATTAAGAATACGGCAGAATTCAACATCCAGAATCTATCATAGAATAATCCGTTATATGAAAAATCCGTTATCTTCAAAATACGTTATATACCAAATCCGTTATTTGTGGACATATCTGTGATATCTATTCAGAAAAATATTAGCTCTTTTTCGCAATATAGAAATTAAATCCGTTTAATCCACCTGAAGCAATGTACAACTAACATTTTAGTCCTGAAGAGATCTGTGAACTGTGCAAAAATCAGTGCAAATTCAATTCGTAAAGCATTTTTTTTGTTAAAAATCCGTAACATTAAATAAGTTAAATACACTTCAGGAATCATTTATGCAAAATTACGTCTTGACGTGTACATGTCATGGAATAAACAAAAGCAGGAGAAAATCGATATTTTTCTCATGTTTGTAATACGGAGATGCATAAAATGCAAAACCTGCATACATTCCACTTCCACATAATTCCATAATATGAGCGAACATAACAAATGCTGCAGCTTTGGCTCATGTTTTACGAAAAAGGAAGAAAAAGGGTGAAATCCGATCCCGAGCTTAGTTCTACTTGTTCTGGTAAGGTTTTGTGTGGAATGTATGGCCTTTTTCATTTTCGTGCTTGGGTCGGGTTCTACTTTTTCTTTTCCCTTCCGCTCCTTTCAGCTCGCAAGTGTGTCTCACATGAGCTTATGTGTTTTTTTGTTGTGACTCTGTCTCTCTCGGTTTCTGTTGTACACTTGTGCTCACATCATTTCCCCTCGATTTATGTCGAGTGAGTGGAAGAAAGGGAAAAGTAAAGTGTTGTGCTTTCTGATATAAAATATGCATGTAAGAAAGGAAGCTACTACAAAACTTCTTTCCATTCACCCTAGCACTACTTCCCTCATGTGTCACGATAGCTCCATTATATTCCAGCTCCAGAAAAAGTATACAACACTTTAAATGGGTATTTCGGTATGAATATATAATGCAGTCGTTCCCTCGTAATAATGACCCTCACAATCAATTTTATCCCATCCTTGTTATTACCGCTTATGTACCATAGTATACATTTATATCTTCCGTTAGAGGAATTATATTCGTAAATCATGTCCAAACTCTCCCTATGCGGGCATCGTTATTTTGAAATACTTCCGTATTTTTCAGAAGACAGAAATGAAATCGTCAATAGTAATTAGTATTTACATACGAGTGAAAAAATTTCCAAAACATTATTTTGGGGCGATGTGAGACTTAAGGATAGATTTCATGGAGAAAAAATAATTTCTAAATGAAGTAATTTCTTAAAAAGGCGAAGGTTTCTCATGCTTGATTAATCGATTTTGTACTGGAATTAAAAATGTAATTAAAATTGATTAATGTGGATAACCCTCCTTATTATGGCATCTAACGGAAAAAAGTCGAATACGCGTCCAAAACGTATCCAACACAGACCGCTCCGTTTATCTGTTATAAAAATTGGTTAAAATCGAGAAAATAGTGATAACTCTTTATATAACGGCACTCCCACGACACCGGTGAAATACCCATGCCAAGAAAGCCTATCACTAATCCTGTTCTGAATTCAGTACAAACGAACTAAATATAGAGGACTCTCCATATACCGGCACCATAAAATACTGTTGAGTGGAATATAAATGTCAATTACAATGGAAACAATTTTAAAATCAAGCTCTTTTGATTTTTTTCTTCTGGAAGTCATTCATACAGAGGTTCCACTGTATTCACAGATGAACGTACTTTTTCCAGCCTTTTTTACTCATTCAATCGACCCATGCCATATATGCACACGTCGACGTCAAGCATACCCTATTCCACTTTTTTTCTTACTTTCTCGCAATCAGTCCCACACATTCGTCGTAGTAATAAAGACGACGATTACGATGATGATGATCGTATTACTCAAGCCAAGTCGTAAAAAATGGATTGGAATGAGGAGTCACAATCTCAATCGCACATTCAGTTTCTTGTGAGTTCTTAAAGTGTCGTCATCGTCATCATTTTTGAAAGAATTCAACGCCGCAGTAATAATTTTATTTTAAATTGGAATTCATGGAAAAAATGAATATTCCCAGCCCAATGGAAGACACAGATTTCCCTGTTTTTAAGGCAGGTCCCCCACTCCCATTAAGGACGAAGGGGAAACCCCAAGTGAAAACTAAAATGACACCATTGAAGCCATCAACGTCATCATCTTCAGCAGTGATATCAAGTTCAAAAAATAGTGCAAGTGTGAATGTGAATCAAGCGGAGAGTAAAGTGAAGCAATATATTGAAAGGGTTAAAGCAAAAGATGAGCTTGGAAGGAAGAAGCGCTTAAAAGCGGAACAAATGCTTAGTTTGGAAGATCTCTATCAAGTTGATTTAAATGGTTAGTAAAAATTTTATACGTGACGTACTCAATGAGGTACCCCCCGAAGTGCCCCCCCTAGTCGCATATACCAGTCATACTGTCGGGATCAACATTTTCTTTTGATCAAGAATACGTTTAGTTTTATCTGCGGAAGCATCACAGTTATTTTTAATTTTAATTTTTATGCATGAAATTGTATACGTAGAATACATTGGACCTTATTGCCATGCAAGCAGATCAGTGTCTCTCATGGAATTCGTCGTGTCGGGTGTTTATCTTAATGTCAGATGGAATTTCTGTTCATCTGATTAAGGACAAAAATAGGGATATGATGTGCATTTCCTGTGAGGATGTTGATGCTCATCAAGATATTGAATATTTTCGCATAAAAATTAAAAATAACTATGATGCTTCCGCAGTGACACGTAAACGTATTCGTGATCAGTAAAAAATGCTGATCTCGACAGTATGACTGGTATATGCGATTAAGGCGGGCACCTCGGGGGGTTCCCTTGTTAGAAAAAGTCACAGAGATTTATTTCATTAAATTAGCATTCTTTACTACGTACGTTACATATGAAACGAGTTTCGAGTTTTATGTTTAGAACAGGAATGCTTAAAAGAAGTGTCAATCTTGAATTTTGAGCTCGTAGAATATTTTTAGAACAGCACAGGTCATCTAATTGTGCACTTCGGTTTGGAGAAGTAATAAGTAATTAAAAAAGTGGTAATTATCATTTGCAGAACTTGATGAATTACATATTTTTTAAACACTATTTATTTTTGTGGGCATCTGAAACCCAGATTTAGTCAAAGGACAATGAATTGATTTAATGTGGCCACCGATCCGTCATATCTGAAATTCTTTGTTTTGCCAAAAAATTAATTAATTTTTGCCATTAATTAATAGGGCCATAATACATCTAAACAAATTATAAAAAAGCCTTTATATCCAGATTTCAAGTAAGCATGTTTTTGCCTTCCTAATTAAATTTTATTTTATGAACAGAACCGAATTCAAAATTGGAAGAAATATCTCCAAAGCCAAATGAAAAAGAGCTCGAAGAAATCCAAGACAAGCTACGTGAAACAATGCGAATCGTAAAGGAAAAAGATGAACTCATCAACAAACTCAGGGAAAGCTGTCATGATCTCCGTATCAAATGTGCGGATGCAGAGAATCGAGTAGATGAATTGCGATTTTCTTACGGACGATCATCCCTAACTTTTGTAAATGAACCACCATCACAACCAATTGCATCTTCATCCTTCCATAATCCCAGGAAAAGTGCATCGATTGATGGACTCTTCCCTCCATCTTCAGTAAAAGAGGAGAAGGAATGCTCAAAGGTCAAAACTGCGGAAATTTCCGTTCCAGTCACAGTCGAAAAACAAGACGCACATACACAAGTGGATTCGCCAAAATTACAATTGCTACCTGGAAATGAGTCACAACAAACGGGAGAATGGAGAGAGGAGGATGACATTTTGCAAGAGACGTGTTCCAATTGGATGGAAAAGGTTAGCCTTCAAATAACAATTTGTAACTGCAGAAATGTTTCGTTCAGTTTAGGTTAACTATCTCAATTCTCGATTGATAATATTTTTTATCTTCTTAATTCATTTTCGGTTCACAAGGGAACCGCCCGAGGTGCCCCCTAATCACATATACCAGTCATACTGTCTTGATCAGCATTCTTTTCTGGTTACGAATCAGTTTTGTTTTGTCTGCAGAAACATTAGAGTAATTTTTAATTTTAATTTTTGTATCCACAATAGTATACTTACAATGCACTCCTTTGACGTATGCGATAACATCGAATTTGAGTAAAGATGTTTACCCTCACCCAAATAATGGAAGAATTTTATAAAAAAATTAAAATTAAAAATTACTCTGATGTTTCTGCAGAGAAAACAAAGCAGATTCGTAACCAGAAAAATATGCTGATCAAGACAGTATGACTGGTATGTGCGATTAGGGGGGCACCTCGAGCGGTTCCCTTGTCAGTTCTTCCGGCTTTTCTGCATTTTAACCCATTTTTTATATTTGTCTCCAAAATTAAGCGTTCATTTCAGAATTTTTTAAAAATTATTTTGAAATTTTGCTACGTGACTACCTTGAACGGCTACAATTTAAAAAAAAGGTGGAAGGTAGAATTCTAATTAATTTATTTCTTTGAAAAATGAAGAAATGATATTGATTGAAGATGGATAAAAAAATAAAATGTGAAGAATGAAACCACGTTTATTTTCACGAAAAAAAAATTACCTAGGCGCCCAATATGAGGGGATATGCTGTGCAGAACTAAATAAATTGGCAGATTGAAAATCTCCCATGATATTATTTGAACGAGTGTGACTGAATAAATGTGAATAAAACTGTGGACGCAGTGGATTTATTCTGGTTTTGGAAAAATTAAATGTGTTGGAATTGAAAAATTTAGAGTGATATGCTTCAATAATTTGGCATAAATGGAAAATCAGTCGACTCTCTTATTCGAATTGGTTTAATTATTTATCCTAGGATTTGATTAATCTATTGACATTTTTCTACTAATTCTTCCAGGTACAAAATTGGAAGACTGATTCAAACTTCAACTTGAGTCAAGACTCCGGTGGAGATCGTGACAGTGGATTCCGCTCATCCGCCGAAATCGATAATGAATCATCAAATCTCCCCCGTCGTCAACAGCAACAACAGTCACAATCGAATTCACAACGTCTCATCTCACCCCGATTACCTAACGACCCAATTTCAATCACGAATTCCACAACACGAACAAGTGAAAAATCTCTGAAAGTCCCGAATTCAACCTCGACGTCAACGCGTTGCAAATCCTGCAAATGCAAAAAGGAAGAGGAAGTGGCGCCAATGACAATCCCAATCGCAGTTCCAGGTCCATCATCTGCTTTGAACCCCCCAGGGCATCAAGATCGTCACTTTTGGCCCAGTTCCAGTTTATCTCAATCACAATCTCAATTTCATCTCAATCGCTTTCAAAATCAGACAGAGTCAATCAAATCAAAATCATTATTTTACGAACTCGCCGAAGCTGAACGAAACAAATGCGCACACTTCCACGAGGGATATCGTTACAATCGCAATCGTCTGCCAAGCACAAAGTCTCTTGATGTTTTATACCTTCCCGAGAATAATATTCGAACGAAGGAAGAGCTCCGAAGCTTGATTGATAGTTCATTTGACCCACCAGAATTTATTTTGAAATCTCATTTAAATTCGCAACATCGTTCAATTCAGAAGAAAGTGAAGATGTTGGATCCATTGTTGGATGATGCAACGCAAATTGCGTTGAGGGTGAAAGAAAAGTCGGAAAGGCTTGCCAAAATGTTGCATGATGCACGTGTATTTGATTAAGAAAATAGTCTTGAAAATTATCATGAACTCTCTATATTACGGTTTCCGGTTTATTGTCCCAACCGTTATATGAAGAGTTTTGATTAAATTGTTTGAAAATGTAGAAGAAAAAATTTAATATTGTAATCAAAAGTAATTTTTACACAGTACCAGTCATAATTATAATTATAAATTATAAAAAATAGATATTATACGAGAGATAACAAATATTAATTTTTTAGAGAAATTAAGCAAGCGCAAAAACTAATTAATTCGTTTTTATTACTTATTTTTTAACCAACTAAATTACCTAATACAAATTATCTAATTTATTTCGTCTATGAAAATCTAAAAAATTATATACTTTAATATAGTGTATTTTATATTATTTCTATAAATTATATTTCTATCGTGTATACTTTCTCGATTGACATTTTCTTCAGGAAACTCTACTTTGTTAGCGTAACCTTTTGCAGTTAAGCTGCAGTTGACATTTTTTTTCTCCTGATTATTTTTTTGCATGTCAAACTTCACCGTCGCATTGGGAAACAATTGCCGAACTCCTAGAAAGACAACGGATTATTACGTGGAATTGACATGCAAAAAATAAATTTGCAACATTTCTCAATGTCACAATGTCAATGAAATGAAAATGTCTCTCAAAGGTTACAAAAAAAAAAAATTTAATGACAAAAAATTTCTTCTTTTTTCTCTACTGCAATAAAAAAAATATTTATATTGGAATAAGTAATAAAACTATAAAAAATAAATAATTTTTCTATACAATTATGCATGAAGTGAAGTCGCAAATTATTTTAACTACTTCTGTGGAAATTTCAAACTTAACAGATTTCGATGGTCCTTTCTAGGTAATATTGTAGCAGTTTCGAAAGTTGAGATTAACAAGAGAGCCGCCCAAGGTGCCCCCCTCTAATCGCATATACCAGTCATGCTGTCGAGATCAGCATTTTTTGCTCGTTATGAATCAGCTTTGTTTTTTCCGAAGAAACATCAGGGCTATTTTTAATTTTAATTTTTATAAGCAAAATTGTGTACTTACAATGTAAATGCATTGAATGTAGTATTGAATGCAATATTCACTACGGAATGAAAAATAACACCACCGTGAAGAATCCTACCTGTCAGGGAATTTCAAGCTTTGGAAGGGAAAAACACTAACCTTCTCTCTCCTATGACGCATGTCAGATTTGGAGGGTACCATCCAATATGAGTAAGGATGTTTACCTCACCCAAATAATTGAAGAGTTTGATATTAAAATTGAAATTAATTGTTTCTGCAGAGAAAACAAAGCTGATTCGTAACGAGCAAAAAATGCTGATCTCGACAGTATGACTGGTATATGCGATTATGGGGGGCACCTCGGGCGGTTCCCTTGTAAGTTTAATTTCTCTTAAAATTGGTCGGTGTAATTGTCCTTATTTTGCCGAAATTTCAAATTCGAAAAAATCAAAATACTTTTTAATTGCTAAATTATGAAATGTCGCAAAGCAGTAGCGACATAGTCATAGTCTTCGTTATCTTCCGACTACGAATTCCTTCATTTTTTGCAGAAGTGGACGAATTCCGATTTCCTATGCGGACTTCCTACTTACAAAGTAAGTACGCATTGTACTTGCTTACATTACATTTTCATCTAAATTCAACTGCCAACTACCAACTACCCCCATGGGGAAATGGGAAAAGTTTTTCTTCCTAAAACTTTAAGAAAGAAATATATCTTAAGATAGTGGTGTTATGTTGGAATGCCAAGTAAAGCATTTCCTTCTTGACTTCCTACTTTAATTCCATCTCCGCTTTCCTTCATTTTTCATCTTTTTACTCTGCAGTAGTCAAGCCAGTAGTGTTTGTTCTGCTTTAACGTGACTTGTGTGGTAGTGGTGACTAATGCTCTTTCCCTTTTTTGCAAATCTCTTCTACACAGCCATTTACACTATGCTCATATGTACGAACTCAGCTACAGCTCTACCGTCCCCTTCCAGCTAGCTCCAGTTTTCATTCTATATTTTTTCTCCAGTCGCTTTTTCCAGTCTTGCTTTCTCCAGGAGCAGTAAGACAAGGCGACGTGTATGTATATTTGGCATTTGAGGAAAATCTATACGGCCAAGCCTTGCCATATACCACAATTCCTTGCATTCTCTTCCATGCAATTTTTAGGGTATGGTGAATACTACATTGGATAATACCTGTGCCTGCCTAACAGTCCGTCTGTCCGTAAGCTTCCACAAAAATTCCAAATATTTTTATATTAATTTTTTTACTAAATTTTATGAATTGAATTAAATTCATTTCCTGTACATGTCACTGTTGAATTAACATGGGTATTTTAAATTATTTCTTATATTATTATGATTATGGTATAAATTAAAATGCATTTTTTAAAGATTTTGTGGTTAACATTTCAAAATAGCGACTGAAATACGCTGTCTGAATGAATTTTTGTGGATATCATTTGACAATATTTTGATCAAACCATATAAAAAAATTCTTCAAGTTTAAGACTGCATAAAATTTTATAGCTCTACTTCGATTTTAATTGCGAACTAGGTGGCAGTTTACTTTGCGTTTAATGAACAAAAAATGAAAATGAATATTGTTTTGCAAACAATTACAGTGTAACTTCTGAGTAATTGCGTTCCGAAAAATTGCAGTCTCCTTAAAGTTGCAGGCGTTGTTCCCGCCATTCGGTTTTGCTCGTATTTTACCTTCTGAATAATTGTACCCTATAAAATTGCGCCACCGTATAATTGTTTTTGTTCCCCTTCCATTGAAAAATACCTCCTTTATAATTGCTCTTGCATTTTTTCCAAGTGTTGGCAATTCCTATTCGAGCTATATTTCCAGTTTTTACAAGTTCATATCTTAAGCATAGTCTACTATGCAAAATTTATAAAGCACAGCCCAGATTTTACTGCCACATAAACCTAGTGAAGTGCGAGTGTATCGTATCACGCTTAAATTTTTTTATGTTTGTCCGATCAAATGTGCAAAAGTACCCTTGTAACTGGCAATAGCAATTATATGGAGAGTTTCTCAAGAACAGAGTCTCTCCATAATTGCCAATTTTAAATTCCCGCTCGGGTGCAATTATTCGGAAGTTACACTGCAATAACGGATTTTTGTTTAACCCAGATTAAATTTAAATAGTGTTTTTTTATTTCATATTTAATACTATTTTTTACAAAATTCCGCTTCCATGGCCCTAAGCAACTTTCCCGTTTTTCCCCTTAGCATTCCTTTATTGCAGAACTCAGTACGCACGGCCATGCCATTTCCAAATAAAAAAAATCCAAGGGCATCCTATATTCATGTTCCATATAACACAAGTAGGTAGTCTCTGGTCTGGAAATAGTCTGGCTGTGGCCCTGGCCATCATCATACACCATTTCTATTTTTCTCATCTGTGCTTATTCCTTTGCAAAAAATCTGGAGATGGGTCAACGATAAACAAAAAAAAACTTTTTTTTTCAAGCTGCAGTCTTTCCATTTCACCTCACAAGAATTTTAATTTTATTTTCAAAATGTATCGGAATTCATTGAAATTGTGACGATTTTGGGAAAAATAAATTTTAAATTCGTAAATTAATTCGAAATGGCGTCGTCCGCCTCCGTTACTGGTGTACCCACGGGCGTGGGTGTGGGTCACCATCCCGTAATTACACAAGATATAATTGAATATAAAGTGAAGTTACTTGGACTCCTACCCGATGGCTATATGTACTCACATGGGCCAACAAGATGGGATTTGAGTACTGCCTCATTTTGCAAAATCCCTTCAGAAATGACCTGCTACGATGGGAAAATTGATAAGAAAGGTCATCCTACGCTCATTGGGTCGGGGATATTGGAAAGGAAATATGGATTGACCTTACAGCTCCCAACTATTGCGGA
>JAHZMX010006449.1:0-23213 GCA_027743895.1 Seira musarum | reverse complement strand
TAATTCCTCTAAAACTACTGTTCCGACAGCAGTACGATTTACACATTTGGCATTCGCATTTTTGAAAGACCTGCAAAATCGTATAAAATGCATTTTTCTGTCCTTCTCACTGTTTTTATTTGGTTAAGAAAAGTAATCTGCAACCGTTTTAACCCATGGGGTTTTATTAACGTGCACAATGGCGACTATTACTTTGGATTAAAAGATATGTATGTACGAGCTCGTTGGACAATGGATGATATGAACCATCTGGGAAGACCATCAAAATACAACAGGAATTTCATGACAAAAAATGCTCACATCTGCATCTGTGAAGGTTCCTTAACGATGACCCTTTTTTCTTGTATGTGTCACATATGGCAGGGCATGCATTCAAACGAATAGAAAGGATCCATGTTTGTTGTCTCTCGTAATCGTAGGAGGACTGCTGCGACTTATCCTGTGAATTGCCATGATCATTAAATCGGACACAGCAGAATGCACATGCCTTCTTTCGCTTACTTCATAATATGGTTGCTCCATTCCACTCCAAAATTTTTATGGGTATTATTTTGTTGAAAAAAAAACTGCGACTAGATCAGCAGAGCTGGAAAAGTGCATAAACAGCGATATTTAGATCTTGTTCCCATTTTTCTCGTCCCGTTTTCGACAAAAGCTGTAGTCTGTACTAACTCAAACGAAAGTGTCCACAAGTAAAAAAAACACTCAGGTCCAAATGAGAGTGTGAAAAGAGGTAAAGTGAATTATGTCAACTGATATTGTGAGCGAGAACTAACTGTGGACAGAGTTCCCTTCCATAAGAAGGCATCACAAACAGCAGCAATAACAATATGAAGCTGAACCAACTGTAGTTCTAACACTGACCAAAACTACATTAAGGTAAAGTGTTACGGTCTTTCCTCGCTTTCTCTGCAAAAATGGATGTGGAGAAAGTAGGTTTTGGAGTAGTAATACTCCTTTCAGTGAATGAGGATTGTACATTAACATCGATAGAAATTGCTTTCTATGTTGATGTTCATTAGGTAAACCACTTATTACGTTGAGCCCACATATAGCAACTACACAGAAAAAAATAGCAGCGTAAACAACAGCAAAAAAATGAATAAAAGGAATATTCACCTTCCACACCTAAAAATTAAATGAGGCAGAGTCAACATTTCATATGGCCTCTGTTCGGGAGTGCAATTTTAGTGAGAAGCACCATTCCCAACTTAAATTGATTGCTAAGTGGCCTGTGGCCTTTCACTGCAAAAATTAAATTTGTTTTGTGTGTAGCTGCTGCCTATGAATTCTAAATTCAATGCTATCTTTCATTTCTGATTATGTATTAGTTAAGTACAGGAGATGACTCATGACTATGAGTTTTGACATGATTATGACGAACATTATGAATTTCTTTTTGTACAGCCTTCAAAAAAGAAAATTAGTTGTGTACTTTGTGTGCACTTCATCATTCAGTCCACGTTATATAATTTGCAGCAAGACTAGAATATCCGGGGTACATTCTAAGGGGGAACATAATACGACAGACTTTTAGTTGGTGGGTGTATTTACACAGAAGGTTTTAAATATCAAATTATTTTTCTCAAGGGCAAATTTTTTTTCGAGGAATGAAAAAACACACCTTCAAAAGGTGAATCAAGGAGTTCTGTAAACAAAACAGTAATTTTAGTCCGAAGTCTTCCAACTGAGTGAAATATGTAGAACGTTCTCAAGGACTTTGCAACAAAAGTGCTTGAATGAGTTCATAGCAAATGAATTGCATTTCTAGAGATTCCCTCAAAATTTCCATCAAGTAGTAAAGCGAAGGTAAAGTTCAATAGCATAATATTTTAAGAATTTAAAAGGCGCTTTCTTACAAACTCGACTTGAAAGTTATTACAAGTGAAGCGTGACGACTTTCACTTCCCTCTTTCCCTACCGGCATTATATATATCACTAGCACCATTTGAAAGTTAAAGAATGAGTATGGATAAAATCTGAGGAAAAAAAATCTATTAAAATGGAATTTAATCATGAAGTCCTTTTACTTGCATAACTTTACCAGTAGCAGCAAAACTTGGTAATCTAAACTCGCTTTTCTGATTTCAAGATAGAATCCATTATCTGACTAACTTTTGTATTTTGTTACAGTCACATTTACATCACTCTCGAAAATATCGCGGGCATACATGAATGAATGAATGAAAAATACAAACTGTATGCGTGCTCTTGATTCCGGGAAACACAGAAACCAGGCAGGCAGCTGCTGAATGAAATAAAAAGGACTTTACTAAGAAGTGCCTAGCAGTTCTCGTCTATCAGTTTTTTTTTCTTTCCAGTTTTTTTTCAACTTCAAACAGATTTTGAAGAAAATGGAAGACGAGCGCAGTGGATAGAAAACTTGGATGAATAAAGTGAAAAAAGATAAAAGTTGCGGAAAGGGGAGTATTGTAAAAAGCAACTAGTCAAAAACCACCATCCTTTCTCACACAAAACTTGTGTTGATGTCTAACAAGAAGCAGATGTCGGGAGAAACTTTGTGATGCCTCCCTCATACACGAGTTCTGGAAACTTGTTAAATTTTTTGGGGAGAATTATAATGATTGCTCGTTACCGCACTACCTTCATTCGTAATGATGGAGACGATGATGTTGATGATGATACGTTTATGAATGCACCTGTACGTTTCCTCCGTGTGTAGGAAACTTTGTGCCACCCATCATGCACGATTTCTGACAAAAATCTCATTTTCACAAAAAGGAAAGTATAAGGGGAAAAAACAGAAAGATGTAAAAGCACATTTTTACTAGTTTACGATCTTTTTATGGACGACTTTATACCGCTCCAAAGCAATAAGTTTTTCACCCTTTTTCTGCAAACAAGGACGACCGGCTCCTACTGAGATATTAATAGCATTGTTATGCGAAAGTAGAGCTAGTTAAGTGTGGTGCATAATCCTTGAAAAAACTGAAGTTGCACACACATACTACTGTTACAATATTCATTAATTTATGAATGCGTAAAACAAGCAAGTTTCCTTCATATTTTTGTTTTAGATTGTGTCTCGCCAAAATGAACAACAGAGTTATAACATAGCTCTGCTCTCCTCACTCATAAACAGTTTCCTCTTAAATTAGAATTCTCAAGAATAAGAAGAAGTTCGTGAACTTTGTTTCATAGTTTGAATTTATACTACTTTCTCCGTCTCACTTGGTCCCTAGTATTCTTCCTGAATTGAAGCTAATCTCTGTACCGATTGTTACTAGTTTTTTTTTCAACTTTGTTTCGCCAACTTGAGTCGTCAAGTATTTCTTAGCTTTTGAATGTGTTTTCCATTGAACTTGAAGCTAATTTTTACAATAAGTCTTTGAAGAACTTAAAAGGTAGATGGTAGGACGTTGAACTGTATGGGAGCTTCAGATAAAGTTTCAAACGATTTTCTCGCAATTTTGGTAAGACTGAGGAGGATTAGATTTTTAAAAGGTTACGAAGGGCTGGGAAAAATATATGTATGTAATACTTTCTGTATTATGCTTTTATCGTTACCAGAATTTCAGAAAGAGGCTTAGACCGCGGTTCGAAGATTCCATCTTCCTAACCTGTAAAAGTGGACATATAAGTCCTCTTATTTCCTGACCACAGGCCATTTAAATTCTTTCAAAGATTTGCTCTGCCTTGTTCTAGCCTCTTTTGTCCAAGGATTTTGGCAAGTTAACTTGTACATCGCCACCGTATTCACAACCCAAGAGTCGTGTCATAAGACTTTTTAGTTAGGTACATAAATGTTAAGAATGAGACACGTGCCAAAAGGAAATCAGAGTTGGCATTATGAACCAGCAACTCATCATACGAATGAATCTTTACTAACCAACCACTGACAAAAAAGTAGCCGACCAGAAGGGAAAGAGTTTTTTATTGAATCAAGAAAAATACTAGACACAACGGTAGTGCGAGCAAGTCCGTAAAACAATTGCTCTTCCTTTATCCATCTTTCAAGTAGAAGAGTTCTTCGAAAGTTTTTGGTATTTTTAGATCCCACATCACTAGTAGTTCTTGTCTCTTCCAGTCACTCATTCAGTCAACAAGGGACATACCCGATTTTCCCTTCTTACTGATAACAGCGTCCTTCTGGGAGCGAAGGGGAAAATAGTTAAGTGAAGTGGACTTTATTTCGCTTCCAAGCCAAGTTACATGAAACACGACAGGTAATATAACACCTACACAATAAATGCATCACTAAGCCCAAAAAAGAACAACAGCGGATATAGTCAGGCCAGTTTTGTGGTTTTACTGATAGTCCAGTTGACTGGACTTTTGGCCATTGTTCTGCTTCCCAGCCCGTATCCTATTTTTTTATCTTGAAAAAAACTAAGTTTCCCTTTTCAAAGCGACGAACAAAGGCAGTCAGCAGAAATGAGGAGAGCATTGGGAGTACATTGCGTAGAACGCATAAATAACTGCCCAGTGACGACTATATTTTCCCTTTCTAATGCTTTCATCCTAACATACACAGTCCCCCTGGAGTGTAAGAATCAACTTTTTTAAACGTCTTCTCTCTTCTCATCCATGATGTGAGTGTGGGACTGAGAACATGCTTAACAGGGAGAAATCGCGAGCATAAGTTGAGAAAAACAAACAAAGTACGAATTTATCTATGAGACAGGTTCAACAATTCCTTTGCTTGGCAGACGGTGATCAAGATCATGTTGGTGGGGAGAAGAGTCGAGTCCGTTTTCTCGAAGAATTGCTTTCCTTTCGAGATATCCTTTTAAATTAAATGGTATACCTACATATAGGCTCCCCCGTCCAGATTACGTGAAAATTATGTGGCCGCTCATTCTTGTTGGTGTGGCATGGTCGCTTGAAAATATATGTAAAAAGCTTGAGCCACTTTTTTGAGAACGACAGTTGTATTTTCCTTTTTGAATTTATGTTACTACTCCAAGCATCTGGTCTGCAAAAAATTAGTTGGCTTCCGGGATTAAGTCTTGGAATGCGATCAAGACGATTCCTTCTCCGACTATTTTTTTATTGCAAACCCTTCATTTAGACGCTTAACGTTATTACCACTGGACTTTGAAATTAAGAAGGAAATGATAATTTTTGCGGAGGACACTTTCCCATTTTAGCTACTGACAAAACTGTGAATGTAGACCAAAAGAAAGTATGTACATGTATTCTGCAAACACATGTCTGAAGTTACGTAAGAAATAAAAGTTTTTGGCAGAATCCTAAACAAATGTGTACCCATGCCGGCCATGCCTAGTCTTTTGTTCGCTCACACATTCAACATTACCAGGAATGTTTCATCTCTGGTACGCGATATTTGGCGAGGGGTTTTTAAAACAAAAATCCGCTTGGATTCTTTCCCCATGGTACGAACCAACCGAATACCAATAACACTACTGGAGCTACTTCATTCACTTGTTTTAACCTTGTGGGATTGAAAAGCAAAGGCATTTGGTCCACTGTACTTTTTGGTTGGAAACAAAGTCAAAATTATACCTAAGTTTATTCAAGAGAGAGAGAGAGAGAGAATGAAAAGAAGAAAGGAAAAACCAAGTCCCGTTTTTTTACATTTTTGTGTAGACTGCACAAATCCTTGATTCTTTTTTCTTTTCCCCCAGTATTCCTTTTCGTTCTCTCCATTTCACTCCAAATTATTTACGCTTCCCTCGGGAAACAGGAAATTAAGGAAGGTAGTTGGAGCCAAAGTCATGTCAGAAAGAAATAAGTCACTACTCGAGTAAAACAACAACAAACCACTCTTCAAGTGAAACACAGAGCAACCAAATATTAATCCATGTCTGTAGTATCAAAGAAAAAGTAAAGAATACACTTGCCTTCCAATCAGTATTTCTTTTCTTAAAAAGGAAACAATAAAAATTCTCAAAATAAAATTCCTAATGCATTACAGATGTACATGCCTCCTCGTAAAGATGTTTGCCTCAAGGACTCCTCTCAATCTCTTTTTTTCTCCCAGTTTCCGTTTCAGAGAAAACTTTTTCAGAGGAAAAGGTTGCCAGAAATTAAAAAATCCTTTTTAAGTGCATGAAAGGATGTGAGCTGACTAAAGAAGCCGAGTAATATCAAGGCAGTAGCTTGGCTAGCTTTCTCAATGCTGGCAGTTATGTGAAGGCAAGGGTTAGGGAAATGAGAGCTAAGTTAAATTTTTTATGCTAATTGGTGCATTTTCATGGCCCATGCATACTTCATCTTACGTGAGTCTCCAAAATACTCAAATTTCACTTGGGGGATCTTTACTACTCGAGTTTCAAAGCCAAAAATAAAGATGAGCGCGTATACTGCAATCATAAGTGCATGTGCTAATAGTTAACTTCTATTTAGCATCAAGTTTCAAACCTTTTGAATCGAATTGCATTGCATACTTTTCAACAAACACGATCCTATCCATCGTTATACAATCAGACGTAATATGAAACCCACAAAGTTCAAGTGTTGTTATTTCTCTCATTGTACCCAAGTAACGCTACACTTCTCCGTCTCTTGTATAAATAAACTTTGAATTCTCCCTATCCATGCCGCACCAGTACCACAACAAAAGTGCAAACAATTTTTGGAAGGGACAGCAGGGAAAACATTGGTACGTAATATTAAAAAATTCAAACGGAAACTCAGGTTAGTGGAGAGCGAAGGCATGACTAAAGTATAAATTAGACTGGACATGGGTGCTCAAGTTCCTACTTATGGCTGTACTTTAAATATATCATGCAACCATATCACTGTCCTCCTACCCACTTCAATCTGAAAATGTATTTAAAACCAAGTGCCAGAGTAATTGTCTATCTCCTCCGTCCACCTCTACCATTGTGTGTACTTTGACTGCAGCAATGGTAAAAGTACGCGATAAAAAAGCTTTTTCTTTGAATTTCGCGAAGCGCAAGCAAATCAAGAAGTGATGCGTGAGTTTTATGCAGGAAACACGTGAGTAGAACACAAATGTCACCTCAAATTCATTGTATATTTTTTAGACGTGATATTTTCCTAGAAGTAGGCATACCCCTATGTGTTGAGTGTCTTGTGATTTTTTTTTCAGTTTTTTCTTCATGTCCTCTCTTCCGAATCCTTGTCCCGATTTCTGCGGGAATAAATGCGTTATGATCCGCCATGTTATTAGATTTTCTCGTTGCATTACATAGAACTTTTTTAAATCTGGAGCGGGTAGGGTACTCTTCCAGGTCTCCAGAAAAAAAGAGAAATAAGTAATATATGAAAAATGGAGTTGACTGAGGGGTAGCGCTTCTATTTCAACTTTAGCGATAGTGCATAATGCCCATCTAATTCCAACATCCTCTTTCTTCTTGTTTCCCTCTTCAAAAAAAAATTCATTCATACATGTCGGTTAGAGGTGGATGGATTGTGAACTCTTTTTCATTTTACTATAAAGTATTCTCGTCTCATCTCTTTTAATCCATCTCAAATCTTATAATGCTTTTACGGTTTTCAGCTCGTGTGTGTATATACCTATAGATATAGGCTGATGTAACGGTGTGCATTTTGCATATAAGTACTCTTCCCCCCGCATCATCTCGTTTCACTCCTCTCAACAAATATCAATCTGACAGAATCAGAAGAGCGTGAAGAATTTTTAATGGAGTATTGGTTGCATTGCAGTGGTAAAGTTGGTAACTCAAGAATTCTTATTAGCATTCCTATTCTCAAGCACTGAAGCATTTGGATATGAAGGGGAATGGATGAGTGAATGAGTTTTCACAATGCTAAAAATTCTACTTTCAAAGCTGCGGAGAAAATCTGGGAAAACGAGATTTCTCTTTAATGCATGTTAACGGTTATGTAATGAAAGATATTGTTATTGCATCCACATGAATACATATAACCTTAACAGGCTCTACATAATCTGCAAGGGAGTGCATGTTCATTAAGTTAGTTAAATGTGTTATATCATGCTGATCATCTTGATTACCCTGCCCGCCCATCTTGCTTGACTCTAGGCAAAACTTATGCATTAACCTGACGTGCACATTATTATCCCCCATGGGCTCAGCTACTTTTGCACTAGAAGCTTTACTACTACCATTTACATACAAAAACAAACATACACAAAAGGTTTACTATAAATGTAAATCCTGTTATAATCATTGACAAATTCTAGATGTGCAATGAAACTCCATCGCCAAGAGGAAAGAAAAGTGAAGTTTTCATTCAGACCAAGCTTTTACATGGACTGTATTGTATTCTACAACAAAATATTGATAATGATGCGTTGATAGGAAGCGATATGAATTACTTAACAATTCAGATGTTTGGAGACTATCATGAATTTGCACTTACTACCGTGACACAAAATAATACTTTTAAAATGCAAATATAGAAAAGCAATTTGTGTTTTATTCAATCTAGATTGCAGTTGCTTGGAGTGAATTCAACCAGGAGGTTGCGGTGAAAGTTGTTTCTCTGATAATTCTCAGAAGAGAGAAGTAAACACATTATTTATACATTTGTCTTAGAATTGCAAAGACCTCAACTGAATCCTAAAGAGATCCCACATGTTATAGAAATCATATTTTTATCGAGCAGTATCGCCGCTGATAATAATGGTGATGAGGAGGTTTGCAAAAGGGTTGGAAAATATTACGATATGCGAGTTCAAATCACCATGAAGGCAAATGCTAAAGAATGATTTTGGCCACATTCTTCTTTAGCGAGGCTATTTAGGAAACACGGTTGTGGAGTTGTTTCTGCCTATGTACTGTATTCCTTGCTGCCTTGTTCCTCTGGCATTGGAGCGATAACGTCACAGCAACTTTTTCTCTGTGGAGGTTGACTATGATGGATTACCCACTTCCCTCGCCCCTTTCAAATGTATTTTGATACTTAAATAATGTTATGATGAAATGAAAGTCATCCTAATAGGAGCCATAGAGTACTCCATTGTAAAAAAAAGTTTTCCGTTAGTGAAAGCAGCGCTTTCCACTTTCGCTACTTTTCCTCCATATTTCTCGGGTGTATATTCTCCCTATGACCAATATTTGGAACGGACTGCCGTCGTCGTTGCGGAAAGCTCACAATTCATTCACATCATCATAATATCATCGGCTAATATTTCAAATTTCTCATCTCTTAACCTATTTACTCCGCGTCTGCTTAGGTTCACTGGGTTTGGAGTTGCGGGTTGGGTTTAGCGATCGCTTCGTTTGCCCTGATGTTCAGTCTATTTAATATACGTTCTGATAACATGCAGCGCAGCTAGTCAGCTCAACTGAATACGGAATAAAAGCTATCAAATTCTGCTCTAGATATTAGGACATGAATCGAAATCGAAGTAAATGAAAAAAGCGAATCAAAAACTCTGGTTTCAGGTACCAACCCTGCCATAATGGCAAGTTAAACACGTACCTACACCCATCGAATTATGCAATCCCCTTCTTTGCGACCCGTGTTTAACCTCATTCATTCAGGGCTTGATAGCTTCGAAAATTGCTCTGAAGAGATTTTTACAATATTTTATCCAAAGCATTAGATACCTTTCTAGGTATATGCAAGATGGAATGTTTGCGTAAGTAGTAGTCTTTTTTTTATAAACGCAAGCTGTCATCGTGTTTCGTGAATAATGCAAGAAAAACGAAGGAGGAAAAATGACTGCGCCGCAACCTACATAATAATGCAGTCGGTTAAAATATATTGTGGGAAGAAAGCTCACCACAAATTCGTAAGGTTAAATAAGCGGCACTGGCAGCTGGTAGATTCGCAAACATGAGCAAGCAGATATCTTACAAAAATAATATACCGAACTGATTGGTCTCCGCCTTCTTCTATTTTTCTGTTTGTGCATCCATTGTAATGCTCCACCTTTTGTGATATTTTTACTTTGAAAGACTGATAAAGCACAGAAACTTGATACGCTACTGAAAGACAATCAATCTGTGACCTGGAATGCAGATCATCTTGCAGCCAGTTTCTCGAGCATTGAATTTCGTTTCCTTTGCTGGATAAAATTACACCACCATTTCTGTCCTATTTCTAAGTATATTTGTATTCCAACATGCCAGAGTAAATAACTGCATTTTTTGAAAACCTATGCGTCTTTATTTGAAAATCTAGAAAACGTTCAGTTACGTTTACCGTAGTTTTTTAAATTAAATAACGGCTGCAAACCAATGTACTAAACCATAAATCATTATCTGAATTTGCTGTAGATTTTGATATTGAACTTAAATAACAACTCTGGCAAATAAACTGAATGATCCGTATAAGTTCATCTTATAACATCAAATCTAAAACCTGTTACGTAATTTTCATTAAGCATTGCAATATTTCTTTAGCAAAACCTTTAATCTTTATCATGAAAATAATACATGAGGAGCCATGTTGTTTTTAGTAGAGTACATGGAGCGTGGTCAAGACAAAGAAGTCGAATATATTATGCGCGTCCTATTTTCAATAATACGGTACCTATATTACTTATGAAGATCACACCTTTCCTGCTGTTTGGACAGGTTTTACTACTGAATAATAAAACGTGGAAATGTCTGAGATGACAACCTGTCACGACATTTGTATTCTCATCCCTAGATTACTTTCTTTCGGTAAGAAACTTGTTTGCTTGCATGCAATATCCTCCCATTTCCTTTCTCTTTCTCACTCTCCCTTCTTCGTTGCGTGTCATGTATTCACCGAGAAATCAAACGGCTTGAATTGTGCTGTGTATCATACAATTTAGTGAAACAAGTTGAAGTGAAAAGAAAATGATCAATGATCTCTATAAAAAAAGACATTTTCTACTCCATCTCTTTTCTTCAGCTCTTGAGTGATGAGAGAAGAATAAACTCATGATCTTATTTGTTTTTTCTTCTGAGGACTATTCCCTTGCTATAAGTACGAGTAGTTCTTCGTACAGGAAATAAGGAACATCATAACGATACGTACCAACAACTCTACTTTTCATTCGTTTTTTATTCTGTTTATGTACGAAAGTACAAAGTCGCAGTCATGCATCGTCCATTTTCATTATTCTTCCTGTGCAAAGTTAGTAATTCCAAAAACTGCGGATATATAAGTACGTAAGGTTTGGAAAAGCCAAGGAAAGGCTAAATAAAGCAAACCGAGTTTGATTTTAAAATAGAGAACCTCTGGGCTTTGTAAGCATTTGAGAAAATTTTGCTTTCTGTTTCATATACCTTCCTTAGTTGCATTTCGTTTCCTCACAATCTTCTTGAGTAAGAAAACATGCCACCTACAAAACACCGAGTCAAGTATGAGAACTATGTCAAAAAAAAAATTGGAAACGCTTTAGTTACTTCTCTGATCAAAAGTATATAATACGTGCATGGTGCTGACAAAAGGATAATCGGGAGGGACGGTTGAAACTTTTGAAAATGATTATGAACAAAAGGAGTGTATTATGTCTACGCAAATAGATGTAACTCATTCCCTTTTCCACTTGGTATATTTGAAAAATGAGTCAACCTGCTTGACAATGGTGGCGAGAGTTTAATGGCTCCTTTGTAATATTAACCATAGCCATCGGAGGAACACTTAGCGTTTAGCACAACTTGATGCAGACGATGTTGATGTTGACTAGTGACGAGAGGAACGTGAATTGCTTGCGTTGCTCCCTAGAAGCCATCATCACTTACTAGAGTATATGATACGCTATTATTATTAAATGTACATCTTCATAGTAGTCTAATCTAAATAGGTGAAAGAAACGTGTTCATAGCTAATAATAAGTAAAGTAAATGTGTCTGCGACGTTCACTCAAGTATTACAAAAGATTCCGTCCTTGCTGGGTGGAATGCCGGCTTGGAATTAGTACCCCGTAAACGACATTTCCTTTTCCCTGCTTCTAGTGCTTTCTCGGAGAGAAAGATGGATAATAAAAAACAGGTGCACCTGTCCTTCCACTAATTACCCACTCCTGTTCCAGGCAGTCTCTGAGGCATTCATCATCATTCTCTGTAGACGTACCTTTTGGCTTTTCCATTTAAAAGGGGGAAATTGGCAATATCGCACCAAATCATACTAATATATCAGTAAATGACACTTTTTTCTGTCACATAACTTGATTAAGGCGTAGTTCCGGTTGTCACTAAATTCTAGTAACAAAAAAGTGTGAAAAGAACATAAAAGAAAGTTCGCAACTTGCTGAGTTGCCTTCCGGGCACATTGATACATACATAACAATCGCTAGAAACCTAACTTTTACTTAATATTTTCTAAAAGTGCCAATAAAAATGGAGGTGAGATTTTTGAGAGAGCAACTTTACTCTAAGCCCACCTTTTAGCAAATAACTTTTGTTCACAGATTTAATGGAAATGTACCTTAGGATGGCAGTGACGCTATATTAATGCGAACTTAATATAAAACTTTCTTGAAATGGAAATGTACCCAAAAACCTGGTAGCTATAAGAAATATGAAAAGTAAAAAAGTAGGGTAGTGAGAGATGATGACAAAATGTCAGATATGAAGGACAAAAATAGAAGGTTTTTGCTAATTGTGAGTTAGCAATTAGTCAGTTTCAAACTTATGGAAGGAAGTCCCTCGGGTTATTTTCAGTCACAAGCTGAAAAAATCAGTTGCTTATCAGAAACCCTCGTATGACAATCAAATATTCTTTAAAAGGTGAGAAAGTAGCAAGACTGAAAAAAATTTTCTACCTTTCCTACTAAAGAATAAGTAATGTTTAAAAGAAAGATACATACATGTATAGAAATATAAATTAGTACACATAGCACTTCTCAGCTTACATTGGTTTAAAATGAGTTGGAACAACTGTTGGAATTAAGCTATGCATGAAGTAAGCTAAGTAAGTATATACACACGCACTTTACTCAACACAAAATAAGTTCAATTTTTAACATTCACATCACGCACAACGAGAATGACATACAATTGTATTCTTAATTACGATTTATCAGAAGGCCAATTCACTTCAATACACATACATAAGCATGAATAGAGAACCAAAATGTCATTAGTCGTCATTCATAAATCTACTAGATTTCAAGGGGGAAAAGTGGAACAGAAAAATGCCGTGAGTGTAGTAAATACGAATATATTGAACAACAAGTTTTTCCTCAGCATTTTCTTTTAACAACTTGATAACAAAGTAAAGCTAATGAAATATATGTTTCCGTTTTATGATTGACCTATGAAAACTGGAACGTATCCGTCACTAAAGGTAAACACATTTGTCCAAGAACATTAATAAAATTTGATCATAAAACTACACGGGTAATCAGATTAACGTTGACTAAAAACAAACTCATACAAATTTAGTATTTCAAAATAAGTTTTTGGTGATTAATCTTTGAACACAGCACGTCGATTTGTTTATTCAAAGATACATATGTGTGTATCGGATATTTATATAAATATCTTTGTGATCAATGCAATGTATTGCTCCTTTCGTTTCCCTTCTGCCCGATAATATGCATGTTTGAGTTAGAGTCAGTTAAAAGCTGCAAATTCCTTTTCTTTCTCCTGCAGAAACGAATGAAGATTGTTACGTAAAACGAGAGAAATTCCATTTCTTTACGCAATGAGTCCAATCACAAGAACCAAATTCATATTATTAGATGGAATCACGAAGGCTCTTAAAAGTAGTGAAATATATGAACTAGGTATGCGACTTGCCTCCTAACAATAAATGATATACAAGGTAAAATGAAATATTGGGGCTCCCTTTTCACCTTTTTTCGTGGTTACCCATGTTAATTTGTCTATTTCATGTCTAGAACGCTTTAAATACAACTCTACCACTACACGACAAGTATTAAGTACAAAAGCCTAAATACCTTCATAGAAAAAATCTATTTCAGACCTTTTGGTAGTTCAATTACAAGTTCCCAAGAGAATGAGAAATGTAGACTACTCATTAGTGAAAGCACAAGGTAAGTTTCACGCTCTCCTACCACTCCTCTACCTCACAAAAGGCAAAGTCTGGGCCACCTAGTCCGTGAGAAGTGACGCCCTTTCAAAAGTTTTCCACGAAGTGACACAACGACTTTCACGTGCTTTCAACATTTCATGTACGTAATCATTACCTATTAATATAAACTTGCTTCCCTGCTAAATAAGTTTATAGAAAATCTTTTATTGCTGATTAATACGCATACATAGAACAGTTTAGGAAAATTTTACCTTACGACATGAGAAATGGAGTGTACAGAAGGAGCATTACAGCATACTTAGCAATTTAAAATCATTATATAGGTTGTTACTTTAAGATGACATACCAGAAAACTTCAATTTAGGCAGTCTATAAATGTAATTTCAGTTGAAAAAACTATTACAATTCTATGACCTGATGAAAAGGGTGAGAATTGAGTTTTTTGTGAAAAGAAACGAGATTTTCAGTAAAACTTGCGATAATCACGTTTCCAATTCTTTTTGACAATCAACAAGTTTCAAGTATTCTCCATTAATCACAATTAAGTTTTATTGGCATGATATAAAGCCCCTGTAATTTATTCAGCAACTTTTTAGCTGCCATAAAGTGTGAGCCCATAATCATAGATTGATGATCAAAGAACCTTAATCATATCCATTACAAGCATTTCTTGAGTTTCACTCGCTTCACATCCTCACCAAATTAAAATGAATGAGGCTCCTAGCAAAAAATTTTTCATTACTTTCACTTCAAATAGGTACATACATACGTCCATCGACTCGCCTTTTCTTCTAACTAGGCCACGCAAAATTAGAATTCTTGAAAAAAAAAACTAAAAATCCTTTTTTTGGGAATGTTCTTCCGAGTTAAGTATAAGGAGTCTGTAAGGAGTATTATGGGACTTATCGTTGGTTTTCTTTTTGCCCTGTTCCCACTTACTATCCCATCCATACTTTGATGCAATAATGGCTTGTTTACTCAATTCAGTCTTACACTGACGATGAGTAGGGAATTCGAAAAAAAATTCCTCTTTACTTTTGATGTTATTATAAAAGTAGGCAAGCTAACATTGGATGGCATAAGCACATATGTACTTACGTCTGCATTTAATTGAAGTTGTGCTACAAGAAAAGGCCAAGAGTGAAATGGGAAAAGGCTTTCTTCTTTACCCCTCGTTACCTCGAGCGAGATGGTATACCTTTTGCTAGACCATGTTTATCCTTGAAATCAAGTTGAAAATTAATAGGCTTGACTTGTTCTACGAAAAACTTTGCGAACTAGAACGGTGACCATTTACCTATCAACAACTTTTTTGTACACCTACCTATTCTTAGGTGCATTTAAAATATAAAGCGTCTTTCATGAACCACTCATGCATGTTCATTCATTCATGGTGAACAAGAAAAACGTCGGATTTTTAATTAGCGAAATGCTAAACACACGGTGGTAAAAGCGGTTCATAATTCAAGGAGAACGAAAATTTCATTGACCTATTTCAGCAGAATGTTCTCTTAGTCATAATTAGAAAAAGTTCACATGCTACTAGAACATGAAATGTCATCTTTCATTGAACAACATTGAAGTCTGGGATTCCCCGGCATCCTTGTTGTAACTTTACTTATTTAATTATTCCAAGTTCCTTGAATTACAACTAACAATCATGGTGAACCAACAGTCATTATCGCATCTTTCATGGAGCAGCCGGCAAAAACTTTGTTAAAAGGGAAGGTTCGTTCTTAACAAAAAAATCATTAACTCTATTAAAGCGAAGTGGACTCAACCAACATTTTACTGGTTTTTACATTCGATTCGTACTCATTTCTTACTACTTCAACTACAATCGCTAAAAAAACCGAATAGAAGAAAATTGGCAGTCAGTCAGTGAGTCACGCTAATTTCCCAGCTAATATCATGCTTTGCACTAGGCTTGGAAATGGATGTGTTTACATCTTTTCAGTGATACTGCCTTAATCAAAAATTGGAAACCCTTATTTACTGCCTGAAGGAGTGCTTTCCGTGAAAATTGAAGGCTCCAGTGGTGATGCAGTGCACATGAAAAATTCAGGGAATTATAGGCATCGAATCGTTTTATAAGAAATTGAAATTACGTGGGCGAGTACTACACAACATTCGCAAAAAATGAACTTTTTTTCAGTCAATATCGAGCCAACATCATGTCGTTCATGAGCATATAAATATAAAATTTTATTGTGGTGAAAGCAATTGGCTATCGCCATTAGCACACTCACAGAAAAACACAACTGTGCTCAATGTTTGCTTTTCTTTTCGTTCGGTTCCTTTGAATGAAAGTAGAAAAACAAAAAAAAATAGAGAAGATATGGATGCTAACGTGAATCTACTGCAGTCCAGGGTTGAGTTAGTTCGTGATAGATATATTTATTTTTTCTCCTAATGTAAACAGTGCATTATAGAGAAACTCACTTCTCAATCCCATTATACCGAAATGGTCGACATTCTATGGCAAATAAAAATGCAAAAATATGCCCCACGCTGGGAACGAAATGAAAACATTTTATAGAGAACAAGACAGCCAGTCATCAATTACATATTTCCATGATGTAAATTGGACACTCACTATCATCTCTAGTTTGTAGATTAGCGTTTTCACTTCAAAGACTGCAATTTTTTCCAGTACGGAATCAACCATGTATTAAGTAATTTTGTGTGATGAGCACTGAAAATAGCCCGACCCGAAATGGAAATAACATTGAAATTCATATTTCATAAATACTGTGGAACCTATATAAGAACAACCCTCATTATTATAAAAAAAATTCGTTGTTCTTTCATGGTTTGTTCTTACGTTGGCAGAACTACTTTTTTACTCTTAGAAAGTAACTGGAGCTTGAGCTTGTAAATACAAATGAATTAGTGCATACAACATGCATTTCTCTCTTTTACCAATATATGTATACCAGATAAACAAGTTAGACATGTATGCAGTTACTAAAACATGTACGTTAATATAATCCATAATTTGGTTGTCTAAAAATACCTCAATTCCATCCTGACTCTCTTGTAACGTTCCTCTTACAAAGGTAAAAGTTTTCACTCAAAGGCCAAATAGGTTGTTTTATAGGACTTTTCTCTTATAGAAGTTGTTTGTGAGGAGGCGGTTTTGCGTACAAAATCTCCCGGTGGGGAAAATGGGACTTAGTAAGTTACTGTTGTGGAAGTTATTCCTAAAGAATTTCCACTGTAATAAAAATCTTGCATCGTTATCTGTGTAAATATTAAATTGACAAATTTTTCAATTATTTCCTAACCAATAATATGCGAACTTGACGCAGTGTCATTCAAAGGGAATTTCCCATTGGTCTCATTAACTCCAATGTGATGTATTTTGGTCTGAGATACGGCATTTTGTCCCACTTTGCCAATTTCGTATGTCAAGAGCATTTGGCGTCATCCATGCTGTATTGGGCATATTCCCTCCCTCCACGACTCATAACTTTAGCCGTTATGATGGCATTAACGTATTAAGTAGGCAATCATGCCCATATTTATCGTCATACGTTATAACTCATATGCCTATCAACTTCAAAATCTCGTTTTCTTTTAGCTATTATTTAGCCTATGGAATAAAAGGATCAACATTTTGGGCCATTTACTATCGCCATTACATTACTTTTTGGCATCATAGACTTGTAGGTCAACAGCTATGATCATTGCTGAACTAGAATGAAAAATGAAACTAAAAATGAAAGGACGTTCACAAAAATTAACTAACCACTCAAATTCTAAAAAGTTTAATAAAAACCACAAAATTGAAGGTCTGTCTGGACCCTAGACGCGACATGGATTGTACAAAAGATGTGTACTACACCGGTCAAATTTCAATCTCAGTGAATTTATACAGCCTCTTTACATTATGTCTACGAATATTTATCCACTACCAATGTGTTTTGAAGTACATTAGAGATCCACATCACATCAAATTGCGTTCGGTAAACGTATACTTATATCTTCCTTTTTTCTTACAATCATATCTCAAATGTTTCCAATTCAATGGTTACATATGCTTCCTCTCCTTGTGGGTGCATTTATAACCAATGAAGTGTGCAATCTGGATTTACAACTCATCCATGCAAGATAAACACCTAGACATAAGCATCAACAAGGCAATCGCTAGGAAATGCATCCTGTCATGTCGTATTACCTTTCCGGCTTTCCATCGTATGACAGACATCTATTAGTGGCCTGGCAAGCGTTAATCCCAAATCCCCCTCCCCCTCCCAAAGAACAGAAGCAATATACGTACGACAAATATTTGAGTCATTGTGTCCATGAAAATACAAAATATTTTTGGATGTTTCCATTCTTTTCTATTATCAAAATGCATTGTTAATGGTCCAACGTTTCCGGAGAGCAGGACGTGTTTTTCAATATCTAACACCACAACAGCATAGAATTTTCTTTTGTGTTTAGTACTAGCTGTTGAGAAACTTTGTTAAACAAAAGCTTTTGTTGCAGTACGTTGGGTTCTCGAGTCGCTTGTCGTTGTTTTTTATCAAATGGCAGAAAGGTTTGAATATAATTGGAAGGTGGAATGTAGTGGCGTTGCCCTGAATGAATACCCTATTGTGGGTATTTGCAATGATTTTATTGGACTGTAACTTATAGATTTCATACTTGGTAATGAGATTGAAAGGACGGAATTTCGTAGTCGTAAAGCTTTCTTTTTTATGAGATATAATAAAATGATACGGGTAATGCAACACAACGGCTTGCCTGGGCGTATTTCTCCGAAGGACTCGTCTGAAAAGCAAGCAGCAGTAAAGAAGTGTATAATGCATTCGTATGCATAAAAAGGATCTTTATGTGCGTATAGATTCGACCAAGCATGACCCATAAAGACCTTTTGCTATATATGTAGACGAAAGCAATAAAAATAAATCCATGAACTTCGTGATTTCAGTTTTGTGAACCCTTGTTACTTATTAATGCAACACCGGAAATTTTTTCTTGCTTTCCATTACAGTGTTATTGACCGCCGTTTGCGCAATGAAAAAATGGTGTGATAAATGAGTTAATTTTATCCTAATTATAAGACCCACTTTCTCTTCCTAGCACCTGGGTTTCTTCCTCTGCGATACATTTTTTATGGAAAAGATGAGGGTTCTCCCCCAAAAACTATGATGCTTTTATTGCAATGCAGTTAGAACTTTCACCCAGTAAAATTACCACAAAATGCCCCCCGCAACGTAAAGGCCACATCTGTGAGTGGTGCAGAGTTTCATTGGACTAGCGGCTCGTAAACAAGACCGCACGTTGCTATTCACGGAAATGTAGCAGTCATTTAATTCCAAAAATTTTACGAGTAGATATGAAAATGAAAAATATTGTAATCATATTAGAACATTTTGATACTGGGCGCAGCTTGCAATCTGTTTTTTTTTTCTTTGCTAACTGTCTCCAACGTTTGCGGAAATTAAAACGCTCGTGTGTACGTATTTATTTCTTTAGGGTCATTCGAGCATCTCATACAATATCTAATATCGGAGAAGTCGACGCCCGAAGAAATACAAGCTCTACTGATCTTTGATAATAAATAATACTCCATTTTTTCTCCCTCACACTCACACGCCCACTTTTCCGAACGCGTTCCTATGCATCAACTTAAGCTAGATCGCAGTCGTATCAGCAGTGGGCACTTAAAAATCTGGCCCATGATATTTTCACGTACCCTCGGTCTCAAATATTTTCGTTACCAGACCCAGACCAAAGTAAAAAAAAATACTTATCAGCGGTGTACTTATATGTATATGGCATGTGTACTTACTGATTCACTGACATTTGCTCCTTTTCTGGCTGCCGGCCAAACTCGCCATTTTTTACTAATGACTACTGTAATTTCCGATATGGTTCGGAAAGATTGCAAAACTACACTATGAAGACACGAAGGCTAAAGACACGAATTGTGTACATGAGAATATACAGGGAATTTATTGAATTTCAAATGAAAATAAATTGGTCTGGCGAATCAGAAAGGATTTAAAGGGCACGTATTTATATTTCACATACATTTTTACGTCATCATAAGTATGCGAGGCAAAGTAAATGAACTAAATTTGGGTAATGAAAGGAGAATATGTACCTTGTAATTATTAAACTGGAAGCTTTTACAATTATGGAGAAATCACTTTTAGTTCTTTCACGTTTAAAATTTTTTGAAAAGTCATTTAGGAGGGTGTGACAATGACCCACTTGAATTATTAAAATGGGAGTCCAATGATGAAAACAATTGTTTGCTTTAAGCTTCAGAAGGAGAAGATTTAGGGACAGAAAATAAGCTTGAAGAGAAATAATAGGATTAAGTTCTGTTCTGAGATACCCGAGATTCAGGTTTATCAGAGAACGACATTGCGTGAGCAGTGTTGAATTGAAGCGAGAGAGGCCTCAGACTGATGTGATATAACACGCACATTGGTATTTCTGTATTTATAGTGCATGATGAAGAATGCAATTTAGTGATTTTCTCACATTTCTTAACGACCCAAAAACAGAAGTGCATTGCATGAAATGAGTGCGACAAGCGAGAGCAAAAGAGGTGGACATGGTGAAAGTAGAAATGCTCTTGAGAAAATTACATTGAAAGTCGTTTGTTATCATGAATTTTATGTCCTTACCGTGTTATTAGCCAGATTAGCGACACGACATTTGAGTTCCCCTCTTTGTCCTGCCAATACCGTGACATTCCCAAGTGACTCGATTGCTGGTTTCCCATTATTCGCTGCCGGCATAACCATCATCATTGCTTGATGTCCATTACCGTGATTATTGTTATTGTTGCTGCCACTGCCACCTCCTCCAGCAGTACCTTCCGGCGATGATGATGATGGAGCGGTGAGGGCGGAGGCGGAAGCTGATGGAGACATGTCTCCGTTCCCAACGATAAATGTGATTTGACTCCCAGAGTTTCCCTCACCACATAAAAATAACAGGAGGAATATTATTATGGGAAGCCAAGAGGAGTTATTGCTTCCCATCAGATTAATTCCAATCGGCTGGTGATAACTTGTCGGCTTGGACGCTCCCATTTTTTGATTGATTGCACATAAAAAATCCACCCACTTACTTCAAGAGTTCTGTAAAACACATTTATAAACACTAAACGCCTTCACTTGAAAATCTTCAAAGTTATTCAAACCCGAGAACTTAGTACCAACTTCCAAAGTCTGGCAAGATTGGATTCGCAAGATGAACTTAGTTCAAGAAACCAGGCAGAAAATCTGAAAAATTAACAACATTCCAAAAAGTATTGGCATAAATGTCATATTGAGTCATCTAGTTTATTCATTATTTTCTAAGAAACTATTCTGTAAATTAAATAGGGCCACGGTGAAACATATTTGATTTATTCAATGAAATCGATTTTCGATTAGGATTAGATGATTTCTAGAAAAACGTTTTTATTCATATTGACATATGGCGTCGACATCACTCATAAAAAATGCTATAGACAATTCTAAGTGATATAATATCCACATTCCCACCTTAGGTCTGCTAGTTTGTTTGTCACCTTAATGGACAAACATGCATACGCCAAGAAAACTTTTGAAAAGAACAACTCATCAGAAAACCTACAGTTCAAAATTCTTGATGTCCTTACTAAAAGACATTTGACTCAGCGTCACGAAAAGAAGAAGGATAAGGCATAGAGAAAGTGAAACTAAATATTGGAGATGAAAGTTTCTGCATGTCATGAACTGTCTTATAACTTAACATATACGTAGGTACTAAAATACTTTAGGAGGAACTCCTAAACTTTTTTGTTTGATTCATGTCAGTAAGTAAGTTTGAGAAAGTCAAATAAAGCGAACAGCAGTCATGTATAAAAAAAGAGAAGAAATGAGTAAGAGACAGAGGCTATGATGATTACCTATGCAAACATCGAAGTAAACAGAACGATAGATAAGGTGAACGAACAAAACAACACATCAGACGTTAGACTCTGAAAATATTGTTCAAAAGTAGGTCTTTTGAATGAGATGTAGCCCATATCCTTGACTCACCGGTCACTATCAGGCTACACTTTGAGTCGTCAGTGGGTTTTCTCTTGTGAGAAGATAGGCAAGAGAAAAAAGGAGCATAAATTTTTCCTGAGGATGTTGGCTCCAACATGCCACTGAACGCATGACTTATGCATGAATTTTCCGAAGGAACAACCACTAAAAATTCGCCGATCTTTTCATACAATATGACTGCGAAGGCTTTATCTGAGCTAGAGTTCTGTATCAACTTTAAAATAATTAGGAGTCTCTCAGCTTTGACACTCAATCAGAAAAGAGGAACGATATAGCAAGAGTGTAGCTGCTTGGTGCATGGCAGTGAGGGGGAGTAAAAGTCCCTATTTACTCCCCTTTTCCACGTAACACAATATATCTTGTTTTGCATGAATAAATAATGCATAAAAGAGAATCCATTTTCTCTGGAGAAAAGACGGGAAAGAAAGAGCCGCTGCCACCGTCGTAATACTATCGTGGATGAAATGTGACCACGAGGTTGAATGTGAGAATGAATTGTATGGTTAATGAGTTAACACATTAGGAATGCCAGTGCCAGGTGAAGAAAAAGGAAGTGTTGTAGTAGTCGTAATGACATCCTTTCTGAGAACCTCCTCACCCGCAAAGTTTCACATTGTGGGAATACTGATGCTATAAATAAGCTACTCCGGTTTTTTAAAAATTACAAGTCCAACTTTTGCCAAAAATAACGCCATATAAAATTGCAAAGGTTGGGTTAGTGGCATGAGTAAAACAAAGTTCGTCTACCTAGCTTCCATTTTAAAATAGTTGCTCCTTGTCTTGTATGTACAACAGAATAGCTGACGGTGGTAAGATTATTACCCTTCAGATGTAGACTTTAATGTTCAGCCTTTCTAATACACTAATACAGACAATAGAATGATACGCATAAATGTTAGGTTGCGGTTTTCATAATTGGCATGTAAATTAATTAAGATTCGCAAAAATGCTGCGTATGCATTATTTTTTTTCTCTTTCTGAAAGGCGGTAGTAACCATTTTTAGTAACAGTGGAAAAAGCAGTAAAGTTCCTGTAAAACAGTAAGGACATATGGCTTGCTTTGAATTCTCAAAAAGAACAAAGACAGTGAATGATACATTAGATGAAGTACATATGAAAATTCTGAAACGCAAGAACATACAGTGTTTTCATTCAATCTCAAAAATTCCATATTTTCCACACGGTATTTTAGTAACACTATCCAGCAGCATTCTTTGAAAACGCTGTGCCACTACTGAAAGCATTTAAAATTCCAAAAAGGTTAAAAGAGATATGGATTCCTGGAACAGCTATTAAGTGAAACAGAAA
>JAHZMX010006448.1:0-27543 GCA_027743895.1 Seira musarum | reverse complement strand
ATTTTTTTCTGGGGGGTACAATGTATTTTGGGAGGTACAAGCAAGACCAAGGGGGGTACAATGTACCCCCCTGTCCCCCCGGTGGTTGCGCCTATGCGGGGCAGCATTACTGAACATAAATGAGGCGACAAGTTACAGTTATGTCAAGCCCGAAGCATAAAATTAAATTAGAATCACAAGGGTGGGTTCATTTCAATTTACAACATGGGTAGTAATAATAACATGCAATAATGACGAGGATGAATGCTACTTATAAGCAAAACACTTCCGGAAAATTGCTAATTTTGCTTCTAAATTCACGGCTTTGATAATGTTACTGCCACCACAACGCCACCGGCGAACATAATGTATAGCATGCATAATGCATACATACGCAACTGTAAGTATGTATGTGTAACGCTGTGTATGGATGGATGATATGATATGATTTGATCAATGAGTATTATGCGATGCGTATGCTAAAAACATTTCCCAGTCCCATTCTTCTCACCGAGCCCCGAAACGGAGACTACAGTAGAGATGGTAAATATTTTTTTTTCTCTCTGGATTTTTGGGAAGCCTGAAATGCCTGTTTTTAGTTAAATTTTCAATTAATTTCGTTCAAGAGTCAAAACGGCAAACTTTTGGATAATTTTAATTACTCGTTTCACTTTTATGTAATGAATTGCTGCACAAAGGCGTACGTAATAAGGGAGTTTAAGTATTAGCTTGGAATTTTCCCAGTCTTTCATGAATGTAGCAGCTAATGAATTGTTATAATTTGCATGTACAGCAAGCATCCTTAGGTGCACTGATTGTCAGTTTCAAAACACGATTATGTTGATTTAAGAATCTAAAGGAAAAACAGCGTGTCTGTTGCTTACCTTACATTGAAGGTAAGTGGCAGTTGATTGGTGAAACGGAAGAATGGAATAAAGGATGTGTTAAGGATGCTGGGATGTATTCGATGGGAGAATATAACGAAGTTATAGTTCTGTAATTATCCCCAATGAAAAGGTTATTTATGTTATGAGTTAATTATATTTTAAATATTTCATGATTTGACTATCAAGAGTAAATTAGTTTATTTCATCGTCCTCAAAGTTTAAAGTCACAATCCAGTTTTTTATCATAGATAAGTATCTTACTAGTTACGTTTATTCGTACTATTTTACTACGTCCTATCTGGAAATAATATTTGTTCACTAAAATACGAACGAAACCATTGCATATTTAAGTAGATCAAGTACGTAATTGAAGTTAAGTGAAAGTAACTATTTGGAAAAGCCACATTATACTTAAGTAGTTTTTCCTACATAATCACAAATTACAATACATAGAAAATTAGATTTGGAATGATAACATTTCGAATAATATTTTCCGCTTTTCTATGGATATAAAATGCCTACATGGATGTATGTGGTAGGACAGGGGACAAAGGTTAAGGTTAACTATATATTTTAATCATTTGTAAAGCGTTTTCGCTAATTACATAGCCTAAATTTTAATGACAATACAACATACATGAGTGCACATACAATTGTAAGGATTTAGGGTCTGCAACAAAGGCAATAAATAAATAATATGTATAATATAATATGTGTAAAGTGCTTTATATTATTTCAATCATTTAAAGTTTCTCACGAAAAAAAAGCAATTCAACACTTTCTTACTGATTTTGTAAAGTGCGGAATTTACCCTGCATAACATTGAAATGTTTGAATGATAAATGTGATATAGATTATTACACTTTTTTATGTAACTACATGTACCTATATAATCGCAATTAACTTATTTAATTAAATGGAACATAATGTGTCGAGTCGAGTCGAGTTATCGCAGTTAAAGAATATTCGTAGCATTATTGTATATACTAAATAAATTTGGTTTCAAATTAGTCAATTTAATTTAACCGTATTTTCTACAATATTACTCGCATATAAGAATTTAGGAAAGAATTAACCGGAAAAGCTGTTTTCAAAAGATAATAATTTGCAATTCGGAGAAAAATTCATTTATATCTGAAAATGGAAAAAGCAACACCGTCTAAAATGAGAGCTAAAAGAAAGATAGTTACTTGGCAAATTCCTAGTGTTTGGACTAGGAAATACTAAATTACAGTAGTGGAAATTACTTAAAGTTAAATGACCAAGGCATTTTTCCCTCATAAATTATTTTCTTTTCACTTTTCAGAGTACTACCGGAAAGTTGAAATGTGTTGTTTGGATTCTCTAGAAATTCAATATGAGTTTCTTGGAAAAGAAGAAGTGTTGGTGATGATATTCGTCGAATTGCTAACTCCTGCTTGAAATTCGAAATGTGAAGAGAGAGGGATCTTCGATCATTAATTTTTTTCATGGACAGACTCCAAGCTATAGAGTGAATGATAAGAAGGCAGGTAGAATCCGGATGATGCTGCAGCCGCTGTTGAATATTGAGCTTGATAAGCCTCTGCCGCTCTTGGTGTGTGTGAGTAGGTGGAGGCCAATCCCAACGGGTCATAATGGTGAGATCGTGTCATGCATGGGTATGAGGAGCCAAGGACCACATCTGGATGACTTTCTCTCTGCTGCAGACAGTGAGCAGCGGCAGCCTGTGAGCTCGTCACAATTCCTGTCGTTCCTGGATTTCCCATCATGCTCGAGTGGTTAGAATTTGTGAATGGGGCTACAGCTCCAATCCTAAGAAAAAAGGAATCATTTAGATTTTCTCTTTAGATAATAAATTGACTAATTCCCATCGATGGAGATTAAGCTTTCACTTGGAAGCTTCAGCTCTGGAATTTATTTTAAACGTGAGATGGGGCTAGATTTGGATTTTGAATAAAATACTTTTATAAAAAGAAATTTCTTTTCCTTTCTTACCCATAATGGTCGGACGAATTTGGATGTGTAGGGTGGTGAATGGGATAGACAGAAGGGTGGAATGAGTTTCCATTGAGTGCAGCTGGAGCTCTGGGAGGGGATGGTGGAGCCGTCGGTGGCTCTTGCTGCGGCGTAGGTTGATCATTTGGTCTTCTCTGATTCCGTAGCTTTTCCTCGCGTCGCCTAATTCATGGACACAATATTTGAGTTAAAAAATGCTCTCAAAATTGCTCAAAAAATTTCACTCATCTTACCACTTTGCTCGCCGATTAGAAAACCAAACTTGTATTCTAGCTTCCGGTAAGCCAATCTTTGCAGCTAGTCGCTCCCTCGCAAAAACATCAGGATAATGAGTCCTTTCAAATTCTATGGTATCAAAAATACTTTACATATAGCTAATTAAACAATTTAACAACATAATTTTGCTGTATCGAAAATAGTTTCAAAACCTTTTTCTAAGCTCTCGATTTGTTCATTTGTAAACGAAGTTCTATTACGCTGCAGCTTCCGTTTAAGTCGTAGTCTAGCTTGATCATCTAAAGGAGTTGGGCTCTCGACAGACGAGTTGTCTTCACAAGGACTTCCGGTGTCCGACAAAGTCCCTACATAATATAGAAATACATACATATCTCATTGAATCAAACTTCATACATATGTTGAAGATTGACGCAAATGTCATTTGCCACGAGCGGGCCGCCTACGCAAAGCAAGTTATTTAAATTAACAATAAGCGCCGTTAGTTATTGACGCTGCTCTAATATAATCAGTTGTGTTTAATGAACATCGCTATTCCTATCGTGAATGTAAGTTTCTTGTTATATTCATCTTTCAAAAACACTTATTAATGTACAATAAATACATACCTCGAAGCTGTTCTCTAAAAGTTGATAAGCGGATACCCATATTTAAAGCAAACAAAGAAGATGCATCACGACCTATTAAAATCAAGCTTACGTCGCGTCGTGGTCGTCATGATTTTCGCTACTATACAACTACAACTACCTCCAGAAAGAAACCACGACGACGAGTGTGATGCAATGCCTCCAAAAATTCGTATCTAAAGAGTGAAAACAAGAGTTTAGTGCACATTTTCTCCATATGATGATGATGATGACTACAAGAGAGAAGCAACGATGATGATGATGGGAAGCCACCCTCTTCTCTCTCCCTCACTCTTCTTTCCTCGTAACTTTGCTTGAATCCGTTAGCGATTCTCAGTGAGGCAGAAACTTGTGATAAAACTCCTCACAATCACAAATAACACGTCAGAATTAAACTAAAAAAACTTGCCAGAAGCAGCAAAAGAGAGAGAGAGAGAGTTTCAATTTGCACTGGATCCTATCTGATACCACCACTACTACCACGGCAGGAGAGGAGATGCTTTTTCGTTCTGGCCTCCTCCGTTTTACTTTACTCATAGGACGATGTTGATGATGATACACAAGAATAGAATAATAGAGACAATTTTTTTCCCTCTCTGGCTGTGGAACATTATCAAAAAATTCTAATAGTCACTTTGTTACGAGGTTCATGAGATTATTAGCAAAAGAAACTTTTTAGGACGTCGTGTAATACATACACCGGTATATATTCTATACATCATTATGACGATACCGCACTAACCGCACCAAAAGAAACGCTTTGTTATGTTTAGAAAAAAACCGGCGGAAGGAAGGAAAAGGAGATGGGAAAATGCCTAATCTAATACATTTTTTCCAAGTTTCCGTTCCAAAAAAAATATGCCGTTTTGCGGGAACGCTTCTACCTTTTCCCGTTTTTTTCTATATACCTTGCCAAAAAAAAAATTGTAGAAACTCGAAAGTCAAAAATGATTTGATTCAAAACGAGTATGCGACGCTAGGACTAAAAGTTTGAATCCGAACGAACAACTTACGTTGTACTCACAGCCACAGCTTATTATTATATTATATTCAGTGAAACTAACTAAATGTTAACTTTAAATTAGAAAATTTGCTTTCTTCCGCTCAAAATAAGTAGGTACAGCTACGCTTTAAGTATACGGATAAAAATATCTGTCGTGATGATAATGACAATGAGACATACATCTTCGGTTATCAAGATCAGTTTTCATGAAATCCCTTAGTATCATTATTACTCTATTTATTACTGGCATCATTGGACCCAAAGTTTTCGGTTAAGCCTTGTTCTGTCCCTCCTCCTCTTGGTTTTTTATGAAAGGTCGTAATATTCAGAAGAAGTTCTTTAGATTTAACTTGTGTAGATCAAGTTCTCTTCACAGCTTAAAAATGATAGTTTGCTCATTCCCCGTGTGTTCTTCCTTGTTCATTCCATTCCTCCACCGATTTTTGTTTTCTGGTAGGAAAGAGGGCTGAGGAAAATAGCTCAACTACATTACTACAGTTTTCATCCAACGTAAGGCAACGACAGTGGGAAAAAGCCATACTAGCTGTCTCGTACATAATAGAAAGTGTGAAATCATTTCCTTATCGCATGCCAGAAAGTAGCTTGGAAAAGAAATTCAAGGAGAGAAAAAGACTCTGAAAGTTCCACTGTTTTAGAATTCTCTCCCCTTGCCTCTTCTTAATCAAAAATGGGTCCGAGTCGGAATTCAAAATGAAATTCAAAGTTTTACTTTAAAAAAACTAGCAACATGGCTGTACTTGAAAAAGTTTTCAATTCATTCATACACTCTGCACATTGCTTCTTCATTGGGGAAATAAGAGATGCGAAAAGAGGAAGACTTACTATTAGTGTGTAAAGATGAAGCTATAATCTGAGCCTGAACTGAGATAAGAATGGAAATGGTATTTAAAAAAAAGTAAATTAAGTATCCTATTTCAGTGAAGAAAGTACAATTCCAAAATTGTAGAAACAACATTCACATTTGGAAACAACGATTTCTTCATTCTTACTCTACTTTTCTTAAACTTTCCGTCCGACTCGAGTCAAACAGAGTTTATCACGGAAATTTGTAAGAGAAAGTTTGTTAGGAAGACAAGGCATTTTGTGTGATATCGTTACTCCACTTCTTTATTAACCGAATAAAATATCATCCTCCTTCATTTTTTAATCCACTCGCCCAACTCCACTCGAATGGAACATGGAGAGAGGATGATGAGATCTTTAATAATGATGAAGAAATTGTGGAGGAAAACTACAGATATGTTTCTTCTATCTATCTATCGTCGTTGATGTGGCTGAAAAAAGGGAATTTTCTGGTCGTCAGAACCTCTTAAGGAACTCGTTTAAATTTAATGAGTCCATTACCTACCAGAAAAAAGAAGAAGTTGTAATAGTAGAAACAACGCAGTAGTGAATGGATGAGCATAATATATATTCATGTGTGTGCATCACCAAGCCACTACGAAACCACCATCTCCTCCATCATTTTCTTTTAAGGATGGAGTGATGACACGTACTCAACGAAACGACAACGATGATGACAACCACACTCATCATAATATTCAAGTTTTTTTTCCTCATCTTACTTCCTGCTACTGTGGAAAATACGCGAGGACTCTGGTACTCTGGCACTCGTCTTGAGCAAACTCTCTTGCCATTCACAACATCCTCATTTCTCAAGATCAGATTATCATCATATCATCATCGTCGTGATTCTTGAAGTTGTTTAGAAAAGGAGACTGTGTTTTCCACGGAGAGCAGGAAAATTACGAGTTTTTCCTTCGGCTCTTCAACAAAGTTTGGGTATGGTACAATCCTGTCACAATGTCACCGATCATCGTCATCCTCCTCATCCTAAATAACTATAATGAAACTTGTGTATCACATCATCATCATCAGACTTCCGTTCGCATGTACATTGTACGTACATATATGCTCAACACCACTCCTTCCTCTTCGAACAGCATAGCACGACCATGAATAAAAAACATGGATGAAAATATTGACATTTTCATAATTCACCATGAGAATGAAGAAGACAGGGACAGGTGTAAATTGGCAGATGACACGACTACGACATTACATGACGAGTTTGTTTTCACTGCATCTCATGTGTCATTTTTCAATAGGAACAGAAAAGGACGGGACAACGTGGGGCAGCTTCAATCAAATTATGTTGAAAATACGGATTGATTTCAAGAAAGATGCAGGAAAACCGGCGGAATACAAATAAATCTCTTGTTTGGCTCTTCTCAAATAGTTTACAGATAGTACATAGTCACTAATGTCACATCCAGTTCTTCTCAATGGGAACAATAAGAAATGTTTGTTGTTCTTGGTTTAGTTATCCTTATCTCAAAGCCTTCTGACAAAGTCCGACTTCCAACTGAACAAGAAAGCCGCCTCAAAAACAAACTAAAATCCAATACATCATCATAATCATCATCATCAGTATATATCACCCTCTTCGGTTTCTGATCCGGAGTAAAAGTGAAGATTTAGGAACAGCAAAGCAACAACACAAGTATCACAGGTATATAATTGAGGGATGAAAATGAGAAAACGGTTTTCTATTATTTCGCACTTTTGTACTGCACAGCACCCTCATCTCTCCCAGCAAAAGTACTTTTTGTACCTGGGCGTTCCGCTACTGAAACCATTTATTCAAAGAATATAAAGGCTCATCGGGCAAAGGGATCGGCCGAATATAATACGATAAGACGATCCTGATAGGATTCATTCATTTCATCAAACGTACCCATGTACACAATTTAATTTGGTCGCTAATACCTACAATCAAGCCCGCCTTTCTAAGCCAACATGCATAATCACATTTCCATTCATTGTAAATGTCTTTATCTTTCTTGTCACTCTCGCTCATGTACGTGCGTATGTAATTTTCTCAGACATAAAAAATATTTTTTGTAGAGTTGAAACAGCAAAATTATTCAATTGGCCCCGAATCCATACAGTCATCTTCATTCCTATGCAGAAATGGTTGATCTTAGAAATTTTGTCAAATATGATCCACTTTTTTAAGACGAAGCAAGTGCAGTAGGATGAAATGTAAGACGAGTTATTAAAGTAACATTTAAAATAACTTCATTCATTCTTTTTTCCGAATTACCATAACATAACCATTGTCATTTTCCCTTCTCTTGTGAGGCATAAATGTTATTATAGTTGTTTGTCATACTTAAATTCATGTGTACTTCATATCCACCTACTCCTCCATTACAGCAAGGAAAAAAATAAACATTCATGCATCTTGCCATATCACATCCTATCATGATTTTCGTTTTCAGAGAATAAAAGAACGAAAGCAAAAACGTCTAAATAAACCATATACAAAAAAACGCAGAGAACAAATCACAAAAATATTTTCCAGTATAATATTCACCTTTCTCGGAAAGAATTTTTTTTTAGCGGAAGCACAAACGCACCACCACAACCAACATCATCAACATCATATCACCGCACCAACGAAAAGAAAGAGGAAAATGAAAAATAATCATGAGGAAGAAAATGTATGCATGAGTGCAAACAACCATTTTTTTCCTCTTGTGTTGTTCTTTTTCATTCTTCACGTATGCATATATAGTCATTCAAAATGATAATCTTAAAAAATAGGAGCATGAGCAGCAGTTCGAACAACAATGCAGCAATGGAAATCCCTATCTCTTGCATCATGCTCCACCAGTTTGCGTTCTTTCATCAAAGCAAAACAAAATGTTTGTTTCCCTGACTTCATGTTATTGTCATTGTTGTCCATGTAACATCGTCGTCATCATGATCATCATCGTAAAAAATATTTCTATTTCTGGTAATAATCATGAATACAAAACAAGAAAGCCATACATTTTACATGACCATATTTGAATACGTAAATGAGATGAAGATGAATTCTAAAAGAAAACATTTTTTGTAAATGGATGGATTTATGCGGCATGCGTCAGTGTCTCATCTAATTGTGAGTATTTCCAACTTTCGAATATTTAAGATTTGAGTTTGTAAATTTATTTAAAACTACTGAAATTGTGCCATAAATATAAACTTGTTCACGTTTCTATTTCTAACACAGTACACATTAGAGGGTAGGGATTTTTTGCCCTGGAATTAATAAATACTTTGGTTGCAACACAGCACGCCAATACCTAATCAAGCTCACAATCTCATTGTAAAATGTGTAAAGCAAAAATAAAATAACTGACGAAAACATGATATTCAAAAATCCATATTTTCAGAGGCGATCTGTACGGGATGAAATGCGACATTACTCACGCTCAAATGATCTTATTTGAAAAAATAATATATTGGAAGGGAAGACGGCAGGTCTGAATGTAAAGGTACCTACAAAAAGGGGACCATACAAACTATACAGGAACATAACATCAGCATCAACAACGTCAGCTCAACAAAAAAATAAGTAATACTTAATACATATTAATATGCACATATGTTGATGGACGTACTTAAAAAACGAAGCATTGACGTAAGCATTAGTAGAAAAATGAGTTTTAAATAGCTGTTGGAAATCGACGAGGGAAAAATCGATTAGTAGTAATTAAATGGTACCTATCATGTTTAAAAAAGTGGAAAATGTTAAATTGACTTTTGTTAAAAATGTAATATTTCCCCATTTCTCACTTTATAATTTTAATTTGAATCTCCAAAGTAGCTTGGAAAATCGGATCTTTTTTGCGATTACTTCAATTTTCTGAAAGGTAGAGTTCAAATTAGGTGAAAACTTCAATCCATTTCGTTCGTACCTTCTAGCTACAAATTTATCTTGTAATTTTTCAATTTAAAAGTACGTTGACTGCGCGAGAAAATTTTCCAAGAGGAAAAAAAATTATGCTCATGTATGGAAGAAATTTTATACGCCCACAATTCAATATGAGCAATGTGCAAAATCCTCACTTACATAGAAAATGTGATTCTGGAAATAATGAAATTTTCTCCTGATTTTCCAGATCAATTCGGGGACAACAGTATTTTTCCTAAAAATTCCGAGCGCGTCATACTTATAAGCAATATTTACACTGATGAAAAGATTTGAGCGATAGGATTATCAGAGAAAATCCTTTTTCCTTCAATGACAACATGTACCACTCGATTTCTACCAACATGCGTCAAATAATGAACGGATTAGGTAAAAATACACAAAAAAAATTGTTTTGGGAGAAAAATGCGTTTTTCCTGGAAATGGGTAAAACCCTGGAAAAATCACGCTAATATTTCATATTTTCTACCGGCAACATCATCCTCATCAACCGAATCCGATCATTTAATCATCCATCCTCGAGGTAATCATTGAAGCCACAACAGAGAGGAAGTGATATGGAAAGTTAACTGAAAATAGGAAGAGTAAACATTTCCAGCAAATGGAATGATCAAACCTAAGCCAAGCCGTTCATCCGATTCAACACTGTATACATCTCCCTAGTGAGCCACTTAAGGGATTTGGGTGGAGCTTGGATAATCACGACGATCTATCCTCACACCTCACAAATGACTACAACTTGAAATCATCATCGTATCAAAAATACATACATGCGTGCTGTAGTAATGAATACACAGACACATTCACAATAAAAGAAATATGCTGTAACATGATTTTAAATGATTACTTTTCTCATTTCATCATGATTATGATCATGATCAACCTTCGCCAAGTCCTAACCCCTCTCCAAATAAAAAACCTGCTGGCACTTTTTAAGACCTTCCCTATCCACGAAATGCTGTCCGGGGACCCATAAAAATCTATTTTTGGCTGGGCTCAATATAAAAAATTTGTACTTTTAAAAAATGAGTAAAGTATGCGTAACAAAGCTGGTAAATTTAATCAGCCAACCGAGACCAACGATCGAGCCTATTTGTATTTTCATGGAGTAGCACCCCTCGCTTACTTATTTCCTCCTCTCTGTTCTCTTTACAGGGTCTCATCCAAAAAAACATGCTATTTTATATATTGTGTGGTGCTTCACAATTGAAAAGGAACCTTCAACGGAGAACAACAATGGGTGAATAGAGTGAATGGTTTTTGTGGAAACAATGGACTTTAAAAAATTGAGATTTGAACAAGAGTTCCTTTAATGAAAAGGAGGGCTTTCAGTATTCAGCTAGATTGGTTTAAATAGTGAAGCAGTTGAGTTGGGATTGTGATGAAATATCACTTTTAATTTTGTAGGTTACACTACATACTTCAAAATTATATTCATCACTTGATCAGGTCCTCACTTGGGCACGGGGATAAGTGACGGATACAATGGCTGGAATTTGATACGATAATTAAGCTCTGGTATGTGCGGCTACGCTTACTGTGGCTCTTATGAAATGAACTGATTAAGTTTTAAGGTAAGTAGTAGAATAAAAATGGCTGACAATAATAATGTCTTGAAACTCATTTGTAAAGTTTGAAACACATACATACAAAGTATGAAGAAGGGTAGGAGTAAGTGTGCATCAAAAATGAAGTAATCTCTGTCTTCAAAAATAGATATAAAAGTAAAACATTTGCGTGTGGAAAGCAGAAAGAGGGGACAATTTCAAGACAATGTTATCACGAAAATAATATGTTGATGTATGCAAAAGGACGAGGAAAAGAAAAGGGGTGAGTGAATGATGCGCTTCACAGTCTATTCCTGCACTATTCTTTCCCGACTCGACTAAAAAGGAGACTAAAAATAAAAATAAAACTGTGATGTCTTTATTCTCAAATGAGAAACATGACAGCCTAAACGGAAGACTAGGGAGCGAATGTGGGAAGAACTAAAATTTGAAATTAAAATTGAACCTGGGAGAGTCTGAAAAGACACATGTAAAAACCTAGATTTAATTCCAAAAGTAAATATTTATTGTTGAGCAAGAGCAAGCGTTAAAACGACGAAAGGATTTTGTTTTTCACAGCCATCTACAACAGAAATACAAAAACTGACAAGTGACGGGTTTACACAAGTCGACAGACATGACATGACTATTATGAAAGCGCGCGTCACTTGGATTCAGTGTGACTGACTGGCTGGCTTTCATGTTAAAAGTTGAAGAAAATACTTTTTCTAAAACTAAAATGGGTACCGGGAAGCTAAATGTGATAAGTATAAATTTGCGCATATTTATAATTCTATTGTGAATTGTGTACCTTTCTTTGCGGCGTATTCATCTATCGGGGATCCAGTCGTGATGCATCCATTACTATCTTCAGGACTGCGAACGCCTCCGGATGGAATGGAGTAACCACCACAAGAATACCACTGACCTCTCGACCAGTTTTGATGGGAACCCAAGAGTCTCAATTTATCCTGCGCAATTTGGTCTTGATCTTGGGACATTTGCGGAGGCATTCCATCGTTTGGATCTTTATGCGTCGAAGAGAGATTTCGAAGTACTCTGTTTATCGACGAGACCTGTTTGAAAAAAAGCAATAAATGAAATATTGTAAAAGGAGATATTGATCCTGAAACGAAATCCAAATCTGTAGATCTCATTTCCACTAGCACCACCATTTCTTTTGAGCCGTCATTACCACACGCTCAGTAAATTATAACAATGTGAGAAACCCACTGCGAGTGTAAACCGAGCACAATGGTGGAAAAACTCTTCGTTTCACTTATCTCATCCCACATGCAACTCTTTTTTATGGTGTCAATTCTCTCCCATATCGTTTCTACATTTTCACTTTGATTCAGTAATCGGCTTTCCCCATGAAAGAAAGACTACTACAGTACCAGTACAAGTACAGCTCAAAATTTTGCTACGAGTAAAGTGTAAATGTTTATGTCCCGAATACATATATATTTTTTACCTGTCACTACCACTCACGTTTCATACTGCTGCCGTAGATGCAATCATCCAAGTTCTAAATTATTTGATTATTTTAAGGAAATTCAAAATTTTATTGAATCAAAGTTACATGTCTACATGCAAGGTTTCGGTTTCATAAGAAAAGGACTAATGACCTTTGAAAAGCCATGCATAAGTATAACAATACAAAGGCAAGTGTAGTAGGTGTATGTAGTTGTTGTAGTTGTGAGTAACAAGAGTAAGTACGCTATCTACCATTTTTCGCCCCCTGGGCATACTCCTTCCCACAATTTTTTTCCTGATGCAATGCATCGTAAAAAATGAGAAAGCGCAGGGAAACTATTTCATGGAATAATACATTTCCTTCATGATTGCATTGCGTGTGTGGGTAAAAAAGAAATTGAAAGGAGGGAAATGATTAGATTCGATTTCTTTCGGACGTAAAAGAAGAAAAAAAAGTTTTTTTAGAGCAGCCAGACAACTTGCAAGGCAACCCTTTTCACAATCTGTACTTGGATGAGGAGAGGAGGGATATTTTTTACTGGTAAAAAGTAAAAACTTTACTCTCAAAAGTTTTCGGCAATGTTATACGTCTATAAGAGGTAAAGTGTCATAATCCTATTACGTTATGCAATTCGAAAGCATTGAAAAATTATATTCTGGTATTGAAATCGGAAAGATTCAATTCCTTTGGTATCGTATCGGCATAGATTCCTTTAAGTAAGTTTAAGTTTCAACTTTTTTTTTGTAGTGAGGGACACCCTCTACAAAGTTTTCTCAACTTTTTCCCTAGTTAAAAAATGTATGTACTTCTCATTCGTCGCGCGTTGCGTTGCGAATGTAGGATTACGGGTATTCAGTACAAGAATACCATCGTGTGCGTGGAAAAACTTTCAAAAGAATAGGAGACAAAAAAAATCATAAAGTATTTCATTCTACACTTGCTGAAAGAGTCAATGTCATGGACATTTCTCAACAAAAAAGTATGCCACATATTTTTTCCCGGAACCGAGTCAATTATTTTCCGCCAAACGTTTTTATACTTGTGATTTGATTTGAATACTAGTTACTTTGAACATTGGTCTACAAAACTGACTTTCAGTATGCAAAAAAATATATGTATGGGGAAAATCGCCATCAATTTATTCGTACACTTTGTTCGTCACACTTGGTTAACGAGAGCATAGCAAAAAGAAGTGAGAAATAGGTTGAAGTTTTTGTGCACACGCCAGCAAATGCCATCTTAAGCCGATGCGGTAATTTGGGCAATGGCAATGTAAATTGATTGAAACATAAATATAACAATAACTATAGAAACGGATTGGGTATGGCGCGGTCGCACACAATCATGTTGTCTCCTTCCGTAATTGGAAACTTTATGGAATCGAATGTAGGGAGATACGTAAGACGACGAAGAAGTGTTAAAAATTATTCTTTGTTTCCTTTCCACAATTCTCCTATTTTCGACTCTCTGAAAGGAGAGGAGAAGGCGAGAAAACGAGAACATCTTTGGTTATTACTACTGCTGTCATTTGTCGCATCCCATTGGAGGATTGGAACTGTTCCCATTACAAACAAAGAAGTACATGAGGAATTTTCATGACAAAAATGGAGAATGATGATATTAGCGATGGCCTGACTCTGAATCTCTCCCTCTTTCCTTACTCTTATGAATTGACCGTAAGAAACGTTTGCGCCGTGGAAAATGTCCTTCCGCTGTCAAATCGCATCCAGGACACGATGGCACTTGACATGGGGAAAACACGAAGAAAAAAAACACATACACACACAACGACTAAACTACTACTCGCCAACCTTCTTCCGGAGTGGGAAAGGATGGACAAACAATGGAATGGTATTTACAAAATGAAAATTATTACAAACGGTCCAATCTAATAATTCCTTAATAAATATGCACATCACTTGCCATCTTTTTCTCGCCTTCTGGTCACAATGGGTATTTGTTAGCACTTTTGTCCGTGTTTTCTTGGAAAAAAATGTGGTAGTTGTGGAAGGAAACATGCGACTAACTACTCGTGCAAGCAAGGCAACAAGAACAGACACGACATGAGGCGTCGTAAAATACGAGCATTTAAGTACCTAATACTATAATACAGAAAGGAGACACATTAAAATGTCTTTGGGAGAAAGAAAGTCGTGGTTTTTGGGTTGACTGGAGACAAGGCACGAGACACTTTTTTTCGGAAGATCGATGAACACGTCAAAAGAATGGTGGAACGGCTCGTCAAGTCCTTTTTGTGCCTATGCCTCAAACCGACTGAAGTCAAAACTATGTATGTAAAAATATTTTTCTTATATAAAAATAAGAAATATTTTTAAAAATAAAAATCCAAAAACCTACGTATAAAAATGCTAATTTCATGCAGTTGCAACCCCAAAGTAAAATCCTGATTAATTAGTACAGCAAATTTGACGTTGTACTCTAGAAGCATGAAATTATCCCATAGATATTATATTACAAATTGACATTTCACAGATTAATAGACCGAGGACCAGTCCAAATCACAATGTTATACTAACGCCGTTCCCAGAATGAAGACATCATATTCGTCATTTATGGGAGTTGAAGTGCAAGTGTCATAAACAAAAGAGAAATCACATGAAACGAATCGGAGCCAGAAACTAAATACCATTTATAATCATTTATTTACAATTTCACCGTGAAAATAGATAAAGTCATTTTTTCTCCGTGAATGGCTTCGTTCATTTTTTTCCACGGTGATTTTCCGTTTAATTTTCCCTTTTGCTATCACTATTGCATTGAAAATGTAATGTAAGTATACATATATAGTTGTACGGTCTATTTGTCATTTTCATTATTAAAAAATTGCAGAATGCATTACAGAGGAAAAGCAAAAAAAGAAAATACTCAGTACATTATATTGGCACCATGCCGACACAGTTGCTACGCAGGCTTCCAGGAATGAATATGAATGCGTTTGAATAAGTTTTGAATAAAATGATGATGTAGTGCTGATAACATTGATGGTGATGATGATGATGTGTTTTTTTCTGTCAATAATAGAGTGAGATATGGATCGCGATCGCACTTTCAACGCTTGATTAACAGCAAATGCATAGCAAGTGCTTCGGCAAAGGCATACAATAAATAATGCATATATCATCATTCATTACTCGTATGTTTATGATTATGATCAAGGATGTGATCTGTAATTTTAGATGAAAAAGATGTTGTTGCACTTTTTCTACATCTCATTCTGGCGATTTATGTCATGATGTCATCCAATCTTGTTATTCTCTACGTCTTCATCAACGTTTTTTTGAGGAAGGTTATTTTGAAGCACATTACAAATTCATAGAATAAAGGAAAAGAAAATATGAATGATTTTTGAAACAAAAATGCAAATGTATGGAACTAGCTTTTCTTTGTTTTGAGCTGTTCATCCGAACATCCCTCCCTCTTTTCTGTTATAGAGCTAAAGTGAATGAGTGGGGTGATTTTTTTTGGTAGGAGGATGAAGACAATGAAGTTGAATGGAAAGAGGACAATCGTAATACACATTAAGACATGGAAACAAAAGAGGATGTAAACCGAGCTTGTCATTATCATGATCCACAACAAAAAAAATGTCTACGCTTATGCGTATCTTTGGGAACGTAGTAAATGACCATATGCCCCACTTATTAAGAAATAGGGGATTTGCGAGTGATTTAAATAAAAATTGAAATGTGTGACGACGTCAAGATATGAACACGTTCACTTCAATTCGCATTATGGTTTCCAAGAAATCACATCATATGAAGTTCATAAAAGAAGGGGTTGGTTCGTCATACCGTACCGCCATGGACTTATGAAACATGAGTAATTGGGGAAACGCAAAGGTCATTTTTTTGCTCTTCCATTATGTGAGATTCTCATTTGAGATAGTGTTTCTCACCCCAGGAGACAATATGTGTTTGGGAGGACTTCATTAATCTGACTTTGATTTGATCTATTGCATTCCAATTTTATCTGAACAGTTGCAGTGTATAAGACTATGACTTTCAAAGTTATCTAGTGTGTTCGTTCAAATTTTGTACTTTAAAAAGAGATTTATTCGAATGACGACAACAAAATCTGGTCCGTATAAATCCACTGACAGCTTGAAATATTAATGATGACAAAGCCATATCTTTTTTAAATGATCAAACTGGATTACGCTGGTGAATCCTTTGCCGGTTAAAGGTGCCTACCTACTTCAATTGGTATAGCATTAGTTATTCTTTTTTTCATAATGGGATAGGACGAAATTATGAGATGTATGGATAATTTTACATAAAAAACGACTAACTGCACTTTTATTAAAATGGGCGGTCATATAATAATTTAGTAAGCAGTAGTAAGTACTGCAACTCAAAAATTTCAGTTTTGGTTTATGTGTGCATGTAATTCCAACGAATAAAGGGGTTTTCATAGTTTTATTTAGAGCGAATATGATGAGTAAATAATAATAGCAGTAATAAGATAAAGCATACCATACCATTTTACGTTGTTTTCCTCTTGTTAGAAAACAAACTTGTTGTCTCAAGAAAACGATTGCGCCTCAACATTACTCTTATTATTACTATTATTATTATTATTGAACAAAAAAAACTTCAATGCGAACAAATCCTTTCATTTTTCCTCCCTTCTTTCATTCTCGTTATGAAAATGGACACGGAAGGGATGTATAAAAATGCTTTAAGTTTGGTCTACACCGACCGCGTTTACTGACTTCTTCTTATAATAACAATTTTCCCCCTTTCTTTCTTCACTTCAGACCATTTGACTCAAGAAAGAAAGTACGTTAGAGAGAGGCACGAAAAGACTTTCTTCTTTCACCTTTTTTAATGGAAAAGGGAGTAGGAGGGTACTCCAACATTATTGAATCGCTTAGAATGCGACGGATTCACTTTTTTATCAGAAATTCTGAATCTCAATCCCATGTTTGTTGCGAGCAATAAGGATGCATGCACATTGCAAAAATAAAATGAGAGAGCCTAGGAAGCGGTCATATATAGTCATATGCACGCATTATTACGGTAAGTCGCAAGATCCTAAGATGAAGATGATGGAGGTAGCGCAGCAGAAGTAAAAAATACTTCCACGCGCTCCGATTTTTCTACAAGTAAAATATTAAAATATTGTACGAGAATAGCTTTCGCCTTGAAACAGAAATTCGTTCAAAGCAAAACTGGAAGCTATGCACTAAGCAAGACCGTTTTATATATTTTTTCTCCTCTGTAAGTTGGCTTTGAAAAAAAATGAGTGTTTCCTCGTCCTTTGGACATTACATTGTGTACATTTTTTTGTGTTAGTATTCAAGTTGGATAATGTGTATGCGAAAGTTGCTCCCCAACTCTGCGATTTCACACTTCACTGCCTTGATCCATAATGCACGAGAGAGAAAGGAGGAGATGGTCCTCCTGTTATGTTGTATTTTCTTTTTTTCGTGTTGCGTTCTTTCTGTTCACAAGTTTTTTTCTAAGCGGTACTAAAAAATAAAAAAGAGAGAAGCAACCGGCATTATGCATTTTTTTATTTAAAAAAATGAGTACACACGTACATAGAGGAACATATAAAGCGCCGCAATTTACCAGAGACGGACGGATGGATACACAAACTGAAGCATCCACGTACACCATTTAGATTGTTCTTTCCCTTCTAATCGTATTGCCCATGGTCGTGAAAATGGTTATGATGATGTGATTTGATGATAATTCAAAGATATTTCTTCCCAATAAGTGACAGTAACATGTATGTTTGGATTGTTTATAAGATTTTGTCGTTAGACATGACTCGAATGTGGACACAACCGTTGTTTATATGAAGTATGTACATATTTTACTAGCTAAATTCGGAGATTGGACCACTTTTTTTGGTATAAAGATACCAAAAAAGAATTCGGTTTTAAAGAAAAATATAAATGAGAAAGGTGCATGAAATGCTTTACGGGTGTATATTTTGCTTTCGGTTGAGAAAGTAAATGATGATGTAATGACTTGTAAGTAAGCATAAATTGAAAAGACAGAAAGAATGCAAAGAAAGTTTTTTGTATTTGTCCATGAATGAGCAAATGTGCATGAAAGAGAATAAGGAAAGGAGTGTGAAGGAAAGTCACCACGACACACATAGCCAAATAAAGAAATCACGACAAAAATGAGACAGAGACATAGCTTTGACGACTCAAGTGGAATGAAATGGTTTCGGAAAAAGTGGAATAAAATGTGGGTCTGTCTGTCTCAAGACTTTGGAGGGTTCGTTCGGATTATTGGATCACAACGCAACTCAACTTCGGATATAAACTTAACTGGAGCATAGTTCTACTTAAAGGAGTGCCTGGATTATATTATATATTTGACACAAGACAAAAAAAGAAGCCTCCCTTGTTGGGGATGGAATGAACCGTGAATAATGAGCTAAAAGTAGTATAATGTCAATGCATCGTCTTTTATGCACTTTGAGGCAACCACGAAAAAACCGATTGAAGAACTGTTGAAACGAAGTTCAAAGAAAAAGATAGTAATATTCGTGCATAGAGTACATATTTTTTAATAGACGAACACAAGTTATTTTGACAACAAAAAACATATTATTACGATTTGTATCTTTTCTCCTCTTAAATTATCAGATTGTCAACACCTCATTAACTTCCTGATAAATTCGATTGGGGTCTGGCTTCTCTCCTGGGGACAGGGGAGGAAGACAGACCAGAAAGTTGTTTTATGTTGATAAGAATCCCTAAGGACTCCATCCAAAATCAAGTTAAAAACGGCAACCGCTTTACGCAAAATACAGTCCCAAAGGACTTGCTTAGCCACAATAAAACAACATTATTCATTGAACAAATTTCTCATGTTCCTCTGGGTTCTCAGCTTTTCTGGGAAATAAGGGTGCATGATTCTAATTTCTACTTAATCATCATCATCATAATCATTTTTCATTACACTCACCGACCAAGAATTTTTGATACACAGCCGTTAGACACCTGAAGAATTCTTGAAATGTCGCATGGCCTCGCACCCGAATGTGCCAATTCCACAATCTTCTGGCGAGTTGAGTCAGGTAGCGGACGGCCACTGACGAACACCCCACCCAACTGATTGATCCCACTATGCCCTGTGAAATTGAAGAAAGTTTGAATTTATATTCTATATTTATTTCTCCACACACTCCTCTACTTATAGTACATACTATAATATAAAGACTTTTTCATTAAATCATTACAACATTTCAAGTCCTAAAATCATGCCCATCGAATCGAATGTGATTGGTTGCCTGACAATTAAGCAGCTGTCACTGCCGTCATCGTCAATTCCATTTATTTATTCGAAAGCATTACCTATTATTTCATTGTGCTCATCATAATTTTGATAATGAAATGCAAGTATAGCCTTAACACTTCTCATTTCTTGTAGTGCGAAGCTCTATCATAACTGAAAGGTCGATTATGTTTTGATACGAAAGAATAATAAAAAAAGACCCTTTAAGTTCAAAGCTGTTTTTGCCATTTGTCACCATCTCATTGCACCGTTGTTGCATTGTGTAACAAAAACGAAATGAATGAATACAGTAATGCACCCATCATCATCCTTCCCTACTCTTTTTCAGTTAGTCAGTTCGCATTCTGTAAAGAGGGTGAGTGAGTCTGCATTGTGATTTTGAATGGGGACAACAGTGAAGATGATGTGAATCACGATCATGATGACGACGATATATTCCGTAAAAAATGAATCAGACACAAAAATGAAATTCATGCTTTTATATGTAATCGACGCAGTGCTAAATCAAGTGATTCTATCCAAGTTTATTTGAACAGACTGATAAAAGTACTATAAATTCGTTCAGGTTATAAAAATTCACACCAAGTTACCTCACGATGTTATTGTTGCCCTAAAATTCAATACTTTTTATTTTATAAGTACCAATTCTAGCGCTAAAAATTTAAATCCATCATTTTAATTTAACTAGCAGATTTACAGAAGAAAAATGTGTAGTTTGTAGAGCCAATTTCGTCGGTTATGCAAAATTGAAGTGGACAAAGTTTTTGTGTTGATGACATACCTTAATCCTATGAAAAGTATTTTGTACAAGAAAACAAAACATTTTTCCGCTTTATCACTTCTCTTCTTTGTACTCAAACTGCATCGTAAAGGATGATGTTCTTCTTTAGTGTGAAAATAATGCATATCTCCACTTAACTTTCTGACGAAAAAAGTCACTCACATTTTTTTCTGTTCTCCCTCTACTTTTTTCTCTCTTTCTCGCCTTTCATCTTTATCCTACTCCAAAATGAAAACATATACATAATGTGCACAAGAAAGAGAAATATTTTTGTTACAAGTCACAACACTAAAATAAATGAAACCTGAAAACTTGAGTTATAGGGAAATGCATAGAAAATACTTTTTTTTGAAAGAACACTCTTCTCCCATATACATTTTTGTCATTGCCATCTTCTTCTTCTTTCTCCCATTTTTTTCTTTACATTTTCATCAATGGGAGTTGTTGAAGCGTGAAAGATATGTCACAAGTAGTAAAAGTCCTCGACAGTTTTTTCCTCTATAAGAAAAAGAAAACCATATTCTTATGTACTCCTACTCCTCCATTCTCTTCGTCTCTTTTTTTTGCTTTTGTGGACTCACATTACATCTTTCCCTTTCTGATTCAATGTCTTTTGTAGTAAAATGTCTTCTCTAGTTTTTCATGTCACACAAGAAAAAAAACGAATTGCAGAAGTTGAAAGAATGGAAGATCACGTCAAAATACACAACTAAAATATCGTGTTATTTGCTGTTGTGTTAGTTAAAACTACGTACAAAATATCTGTTTAATGTACACGTACACATATTTAATTTAACATTACTTTTTTTACATAGGTTTCTTATTCCTACCCTCTTTTCTGATATGAATGAAACACAAAATATTTTTGATTTTCTTAAAAATTTGGATTAGGATGGTCTCATTCTAACATAGACGTGTTCTAGCAGAATTAAAGAAAATGATTCTCATAAATATATTACGCCGCTTTCATTTTATCTTCAATTTTGTCGAAATAAAACGTAACGAACAAAGAATTATCCTATCATAAGTAGGGTAAATTGTTTGTAATTTGCATTGATAAATTGTGCGATTTGCTATTCCAGCAATGACATTTTGAATCGTAAAACATGCATACAATCGTGAAATAAACATGCATAAATCTGTAATGCGAATCGCACTAGAAACATCGAGTTACTTGATTTACTATTAATGTCCTTGTATTCACTAGTACTTCAACAAAAAATGGTTTAATTTTTTTGTTCATTTTGAACAAAGCCTGGAAATATGAAAATGAGACTTCAATCTTCAGTTTCATTTTGAAGCTCATCAGAGCGTGTATGAGAAACAGTTGTAAAAATGCCGTCAGTCATTTTTTGGACGGCACGTCAAGTCCAACTCCGAAAAATGTCATGGAACAGGAATTTTATCTCACTGAATCGAGTCAAGTTCATTTTATAAAAATTCAGATAAAATGATATTAAACTCGTCCAGAATTACATAATAATTTCCAGAACCATACACAAATACCTAATGTAGATTTTAAGTAACGTTTCTTATGCTGTCAGTACTACTTCAGTTGATATGTCCATGACAAGTCTAATAATTTTACTGAACATTAAGCTACGGGTATCTCGTTACCCTCATTTGGCGAATCCCTTAAATTTGAAAAGTGGTATAAACGAGGCAGTTTTGTTATATTTAATGATTCATAAACCAATTCTTGCTTTCCATTAAAAACTGTTTTGAAAAATAGTAATTTTTATTTACAGCAAATCATAAAAACCTTTACTTGAATCACATTACAGTATCTCGGGAAATGATAATGTCTTTATGAAACGATATGTAAATGGTACTTCCCATTTTCTAAAGACGCTTTTAGAATTATTAAATCCAGTTTTAGAAACGAAATCTAATCCACCAAACAACTTCTACATGATTCGTATTTGTCATACAGGGACATACGAAATTTAATTTAATCAAAGAAGTTCCAAATTTCAAGATACTCGACATTGAAACAGATGTAGTGGCAAATGTAGTTGGACATTAATGCGAAGTTGATTTGGTAAATGTGAAAAGGCAATTGAGTTTGATTCATTTTATGACTCCATGGCACAGTTTAAGAGAACCTATTTGTTTCCATTGTGGATTGAGAAGTGAACACAAGAAAATTCGTTTTTTTTTTTGCTACTGTTATCCCTTATGAAAAGGTAACCGAGCGAAAAGGGCCGATTGCTTGTACATTACATGCGTAACAATATAAAAAATGGTTATTCATAAGCATAACAAGAGTAAAAAAGGCCTCTCTCACAGATTTACTTAAGTAGATTCAGGATAGCATAAAAACGTTCATTCGCTTTGAGAAGAATGTCACAATCATACAAGCGATGGTGATGATGATGAAGACATTATTACATGAGTACCTTTAAAACCTTTTCGATTGTTCGTTGAATGTGGATACACCGAAAAAAAAATTGTTTTTTTGCTGCAGAGCAAGAGAATAATGTTTCATACCATTATTTTCGTTCTTTATGTATCATATGAAAACGAACGCTTATATATTATTTCTGTTTATTTACGAGTGCCACTGAAAATTGGTAAGTGACACCATTCATTACGAGTTTTCATCATGATCATGATCATCATTACCACACTCTCTCGAGGAAAAAAATGCATCCCCATTTAAAAAAAGAAGTGCATGCAGACAAAAACGCGCCGTAAAAAAGATGTAATGATATATTATTAGTTGTTGACACCCAAGTCTCCGCCTCCAACTTGAAATGTCATTTTGAGTCTTTTGTAATAAAAAAGGACAGCTGAGCAGATCGATTTCAAAAATACAAAGTGAATTAACACGTTGACATCCAGTTAGTAATGGGATAAGTGGGGAATGCCACAGATTTTTTTAGAAAATAAAAACCTCTTTTCATTCTCACTTTATGAATGGGCAAACTTACGTAAAAGTCGGTTCTGATTTTTTTTTTGTAAAAAAATTATTTTTATGAATTTATGACATTCTCATTTTATCTTTTACCTAAATCGTGTGCAATGTTTTAGCAAGCAATAGCAAAATTTGATGATTGTGATGGAGATTAAAATAACAAAGGTGTTAATAAAAAAACGTATCGGAATTCCGGAGGTTATCCTGGATCTCACCACAGAATTTGGCTTTAACAGTGGTGGAGCTTGCGGAAATACGTTAGATCTAGACTCAGAAGAACTAAGGAAGTTAAAGAGTAATAATAATATCTAGTTTTATGCTTTTATCTACCTCATTAGTTTTTAAGCTTAAAAATGCAACCGTCTTTAAAAATGAATATCTTCGTAAGGACATCATTTCTGCTTTCTTATTTTTAGAATTCACTTCTAAGCCAATGGTTATATCTCATATTTCTAATTTTTTTATAACCACTGCAAAAAGAAAGCTCATAATAAAATGCATTACTAAAATGTGATGATGCGCCAAGCGTTCTTCCGTTCTACAATAAAAAAAACTAAGCAATAGTGTAAAATATGAAGGGTGTGATGATAAATAAGTGTGGCTGTTGCTCACACATCATCCCATCCTGGAAGTAAGCGGCATATCATACGCAGCATTAATCGGCTTTTTATTTTCTCTCCGACTTTTCCTTTATTCTACTCTTTCTAGATACGGATATTAAAAGTGTGGACCGGATGTCATTAAATTGCAACTTTTTTTTGCCCTTTCGATGACTTTCATAAAGAAAAAAGTTTTTTTTTGTTTTCCTCCCGGTTCCGCTAAGTTTATATAGAGGTTGACTCCAAAAATCATCCGGATTTATTTATTTCTCCCCTTGAAATGAAAGACAAAATAATAATAACTTTGGTAGCGGAAAGGAAGGAGAAACGCCGCGTCAATGCAATGCCACGTCGCGGCGACTGTTCGCCTATTTTATCAGGAAAGCGGATGATAAGGGAAAGAATGAATGTTTTGTGTTGCTTTCTCATCCCTCTGCATCACAATTGATTCATGGATTTTAATGTGATGTTCACTTCAGATTACGTGCATTTGATATGCCCTTTTATGCGACTTAATAATCGGCTTCCTATACGCAACATTCTATCTCATCTTCATAACCGATTTCGGTTTTTCCGGTTTTCTCGTCACATCTCATCAGCTACACACAGTGCATTCGGAATTTCCTACATGAATGAAAATGTATATTTGAGTGCAAAATGGAAATAATGCGAATAATAACCCGTTCCCCACCATTATTCATGAACAAGATCGGCTGCAATTACCAAATTTCATTTCATTACCCCTACTGCGTAAGAAAATGTTCCCAAAATATCCATAACTTGAGTAGTAAACCATTTTACAAAATTTTACATAAATTCTCAAGAAATTATAAAAATAAGTTCTTATTACCTTTGTGGGGCATAGGGTCCGACGAGTTGGATGAATGGTGAGAGTTTGTGCCCGGCCAAGAGGCAACGGGCGAGATCTGAGATGCTGGCAGTATGATTTTTGCGCCGATTTGAACAACCCAATTTATAATTTAAAATCGCCTTCCCCTCCTCCCCTTCAACACTTTTTACAGTAAAGTCTTCCCTGTTAGGTTTTACGTTTTATCAGGCAAATAATTTGCATTAACTTTGTTTGTGACAGGTGTCTACCTGCAAACTTCGCACAGTTGCCCCAAATAAACCTAAAGTACGCACATTTAAGTAAACCTGTATTTAAGAGTTTAAGTCACTGTTTGCATAATCCAAATAATCACTTTCACTAATACTCTGCAAAACAAAACTGTTTATTGTTCACTTGATAAAAATCTTGGGATTAATTATTATTAAATTCTTTGAAATGAAACACTCTCAACCTGAATCTGACATTTCGGAGAGAAAAGACTGCTCACTCATCAGATCACACGAGGTAGCAAGCAGAGGAAAAATTAGAGAAGGTACTTGGATGATGCTCCGCTCTGTAGAGACTGAAGGACCGCAGCTATTTCCACGAGACCAAATGTAGACCCGTCTGGGGAAATATGAGTATGTGGAAAGGAAAGTCGCATGTTTTCCCAAAAAAATTTCATCAAAGCTAAGGCTGTGAGTCAAAGCAACAAAACTAGTCTCTATCTGTTATGGTGATGAGATGATGACTCCAACGGAAAGAAACGTTGTTTTTTTCTACGCTTGTAGGCTACAAGTGAAAATGAACAAGGTGTATGGAGAATATCTCGATCATTTATGATCAGGAACAACGCATAACGTAGTCATCATAAGCTTCGTTCCAGACAGTGAGCCTGGGATATTATTTTTTTCATTTGTTGTAATAATAATGATAAGGGAAATAATAAGTTTGAATATAAAATACATGAGTTTCGTTTTGTTGGGAAGAAAAGGAAAGAGAGAAAAAACCCTTGTGCTTACATACTTACATGTTGTTCAGTGATGTATACTTTACGCGTGTATCCCAATGATGTGGCTGAAGAGCCGCCTTCCTCTCCGGCCCGTTCCAGCCCCTATCCCGTTATATCTGTCAAAGTGCTGCCCAATCCTCACGCTTCCCTTCGTATTGCGCCGGCCTCAGTACAAACAAATTACAAAAGGATTTTTTCCTTTTTCTCTCTGCAAAGGAGAAGGCAATGCAAATAGTAGCATATCGTAGAGTAACACAAAATGTAACTACTCTTTAAAAACCTAGCTCGTTTGTAACTTCATGCAGCTCGAAAGCTTACTCACAAGAGTAAAAAATTCGGCAGCACAATGATCGTTCAAATACATTTAATTCGGGCTCCATGAGAAAATGACAATGTTAATGTTTTTCATCTCATGTCCAGGAATCGAGCTTCGTATACGTAGCTTCTTTTTAGAATATCAAATGATGAAATTGAGGCTTCGGTTAATATTTTTCTTCAGTAAGATGCGATTTCCGTTAAAGAACATTAAAATATATTGGAGACATGTAGTGCTGGGGGTTATTACCTAGACATGATTTGATATGAATGAAAGTTTAAAAAAATATTCAGCTACATTAGCAATCAAGTCATATCTAATGAAAGAACTTCCTGCTTTATCGTGTCTTATCTGGTACTGGTTTTGCATTTCGTCGGCCTATTTCCGGATCTATTCTGTAATTAACATCTCAAGTCGCCCCAAGGTACCCTAAGTAAATCAATGTCGCTTGAAATGTACTACGTATTTTCAAGATAAACTTTGTCTATACTTTAGGTACATTTTACCAAACTAACGATTTGGAGTGGCTCTCCCAGAATTCCCCTTATTGCAACAGATTATTTCAATTTGAAGTAGGTGGCCAACTAACCACTACCTATTAATATTTCCTCTTAAGAATCAATACAATAACATGATAGTTTCTTCTCCCCAAAATCTGCATGATTGCAGGCTGAGGAAGAACAAAAGTATTAACTGGATTTATCAATTACTTTTCCAAGCTTTTTTTCCGTAGTGATAGCAATGTAATTGAAAGAACTAATTGAGGCAGAATAATCGCATCACATGTACAATGTTTTGTTATTACTCTCGCTTCATCAAAAAAGTGTATTGAGCGTATCATATTATGCTTTTCATGTGCTGATGCAATGCAAAAAAAACTTTCAGATAAGTGTAGTCGGATTCCGATGAAGCAACCAAAATTTGAAAATTTCTCCAGTGGACTTCCTCTCAAAATTTTATATAAAGTTGTGTCGATAGTATGATATGATTTTAAATGAAGGTAAAACATATTTTTATTTCAAATCTCCTCTCAAGTTGATTGGAAAAGACTAAGACAAGTTGAATTGTGAAGTGGTAGAACCTGTGCCCAGCAAACCTCTCTAGTTGAAGTGGGATTTCCTCCCTTATTATTTTCCTAAATGAGCACAAAAGAAGGAAGATATGATATTCATCCATTTTGCTTTGCAAGCATATGCATATACCGTATTTTCTCTATTTATCGCCCCGGCGGAATTTTCAAATTTTGACCCTGAAAACCCGGCGTTAATTAGAGAC
>JAHZMX010006447.1:0-11143 GCA_027743895.1 Seira musarum | reverse complement strand
TAACAGATTAAAAATACGGTAATTCTACAATATTAAAAAATTCTATTGAAAATATTTTTTAGAAAAAAATTTTTCCCAAAAAATCAGGTGAAAGCTCGGGAAATAATTTCCCTTATAAATGAAAGCATGTTTAATGTATTGAAATAGAAAACTAGTAAACATTTTTTCAATTTCATTTTTAAATCGCTTCATGTTACCTCCTGTAACTTCAAATACATTAAAATTGATGTTGGAAATAACTTTATGAATTTTGTGTAAATTACAAAATTAAATAAACTGTTACAGCAAAGAAATTACATAATATGTTTTTGCTCGTAATTAGGTTTGATGTTAATTACATGTCAATGAAAAAGTGAAATAAACTTACATTAAAAATCTATGACACAGTTGGCATGCAATTAATGACGAATTTGCATTTTAATTCTTGTTTTAAGTATTGATTACCACATAAATATTTCTTTCTGGACTTCACGGTTATTACATTTTACTCTGGGGAATCTAGGAAGCATATATTTTTTATTAGCCCCTTTATCTAAAGTTAAATCTAGTTTCATGTGTGGAGAAATGCATTCAGGATGCAACAATGGAGCAAAACCCATGAATGCTGACGAACGGCGGAGACCGACTAAGAGGGTCAGAAGACAAAACCGAATAGTGAACAGGATAGAGAAGTACGCAGTGGAGCGAAAATTCTCGGTGCTGAGAATACAAACAACAGATGGACTGCGAATCCTAAATCTAATTCTGCAGTCAGGAAATCGTTGCATTGTGGTTGATGTCCCAGTTGCGGGCAGACATTGGCTCATGTCCTTAGCCTATGACTTCGAAAAGTGTAAGTGTGCTACCCCGGAACATGGGTTGGTAAAAGTAGACTTCGCGCCAATAGTCTACAACAACGGAGGGTTAATGCACGGGCGTTCACAATACCATTTGAAGAAGTTGGGGTTCAACAAAGGCATTCAGCGAACGTTAGTCGTTGCTTGGATCGAGGGAACGTTATCAACCCTGAGGTTTTTGACCAGGCGTACGGCTATGTTTTAGCTCAATCGTGCTAGGAGAAAGTAAGGAGAAAGCAGCCCTCCTTTTATGATGTCCTTCGGGGGACGGATGACTAGTTCCTACTGCACAAAGCAGCAATGTGCCCCCTGACACAAGATACCTCCTTCGGGCAAAGAGCGAAACTCGGTGGGGCTCACTCGGATACAAAAAGGCTCGAACCAAGACCAAAGCGTTGTAAAAAAATCGCGAAAAAATTGCAAGGTACCCACTTTCCGAATTTTTTCAATCCGATTTACATTGGAAAATTAAAACGAGCAAAAAGAGAAACCATACATGAAATGAAAAACCAATTATCACGATTTTAAAGGGGGAGAGTCCTCTACTTTGCTCATATTAATTTCTTCATGTGAAACTCTATTTAAAAAATGCAACACTGTAAACCTCGCGAATTTTTTCACATATTCTCTAAAACATCAGCCACTAAGTATGGAATTATGCATCTCAAGTTTAGTAAAAATTTTACAGAAAAGCAAAATAACACATGTAAACCATCTTTATTTACGTACAATATTAGATTGAATCTACAAACCATTTAAAATTGATTCTAAAATCGTGTTTTGATTAAATATTTAACTTACAAGATAATCGACAAAATATGGAGTTCAACTACTTTTGATTTCACAAATTGGATAAATACTCCATCAAATCCTAATTTCTAGTTAAGTTCTAGTTCTATTTTCTAGTCCTAATTATAACCTAACATATGATGGTTGCTTAGAGATTGATACTTGCGGTTATGATACATTCGTAATTATCCGAGACCAGTTACTTTTAACCAGAAAAAACAATTGAAAATTATTGACCACCAAAATTACCTTGATGATTTCTAAATACAGAATTATTAAGAATCTTAAAACTACAAATTTATTATGTTTTACTTTATTCGATTGATGAAAACATTGATAAACTCTAATCCTATTCATTCACGCATTCAAAATATCCAGACTCAGGTCATTCAGGTTCATCATAAGAACAATTCCTCAATCACAACAAGTTACACCCTGACATATAACATGGACAGCTCACCCAATATTCAGTTTATTCCGCAACACGAAATCCAGCATTCAAAAAAAAATATCCAGGGCAAATTTATTTTCACAACCCACGAACAAATCTACCCAATCTAAACCAAATTATAGGTCTTGTCGGGATTCTCAGGAGGATCCTCCCTCCAAACCAGAGGGTTTAGAGATGAAACACAACAAAATAGTATTCCAAGTCCAAGTCCGTAGAAGACAAGATCCATGTAGTTCACCAACATGTACTCCAGCAAGAGTCTCTTCTTTGAGAGTAGAAGATCCTCAAACAGCAGCCGGAAGAGACAAACACCGAGTGAGAGGCTTTGCTCCGATGCAATTATAATTGCAGCTATTGCCAAGTCCACAAGACCATCTTGATTTTTCTTCTTTCGGAACTGAATGCAAAATAAATTATTAAAAGGAATTCAAATTGTTTTAATATAATTTTACTTAATTATTTGCACTTACGCAGCACAGCTCGCAACACATCAGTACTCCAGAATATGCTTGGACCAGAATGCGGATGAAGGTGAGGAGGTCCATGAATCCGAATAGAATTGGTTTCCAATATAGTCCTTTGTAAACAAAATTGAAAATAATATAATAAGAAATTAATTTGTGAAAGTAATTTTATTTCTTTAAAAAAAATTTCAATACCTTCTCTGATCTGATGTTCGTGATCCGGAATCTGGTCAAGGAGAAAGCCCATGCAAAACCCTGCATTAAGCTATGTAGGAAAAACATAAAAATAAAAAAATTATTTATTTTGTAAAATTTTTTGAATATTTTTAAATAATATTTTTTCTTACAAAGTTCATCACAACAAATCCCGCAAGCATGGCGTAGAGATAGAATACTGCCAGAAATCCAAAAAACCGTACTTCACAACCAGAAAACTGAATTAATTCCGGATCCTCCTTTTCTGTGGTTGATTGTGATGACTTTTCCAAGTCATTGTCTTTCTGCTCCAATTTCATATATTTCTGGGCAGCTGCTTTCTTGGAATTTGTAAGTTTTGCCTTGATTGCAGTCATTCTTGAAACCTTTTCTGCTAATGTAATCCTTTTTCAGTAGAGAGAAGAAATATATTTGAAACTGTGAAGATGAATTGACTCAAAAGGAATGAACAGGTACAAATTTATCAGGTAAATTTTAATTGATAGTAGCAGAAAAAATTATATTAACTTCGTCGTAAACCTAAGCAAATAATTCGATCACTTCCGTATTAAGAAATTATTCAAACTAATTTTTCTAAACTATTTTTTAAAACAATTATTTTAGACTTCTTTTGCAGTGAAGCATACGCAAAGTAAAAGCACGATTTTTTGTTATTTTTACTTGACAATTTACGTTTCAAAAAAATTGCTAAGAAATTCATAAATAAAATAATTCACATAAAAGTGTTTTCTCTCCAACTTAGTTGATATCGAGTGAAGGGAAATGGCACTACAATAATATATATTCTGGCTTGCTGGCACTTATACTTTTGGTAGGAAGAGAAGTCTCTTTTTCCAGGAACAGGTGGTGACGCTGATAAAAAATATATATTTTGAAGAGAGAAGGTCATTCCGACTACGAAGTACACTCCATCCATGCTTACAACTTACGGCAAATATATTTTAACATTTGCTCTTGTAGGACAGGATGCTGCATGAAAGACTCAACTGGTTTCTCTAGCTCATCTCGCGGAGAAAGTCGAGTTGAGCAACGCAGCTATAATATGAGCTAAGTATATATCATCATATCACTCACTCTTTCATCTTACAATGTGCTGAGTTGTAATGTAAATACAAGACAATATTTCTCTACAACCTTGGTCTTCTGTTCCTTCAAGTAGGAGGATGCTGATGTACAATATCTTTCCATTCTAATGCAAGCCTGTTTGCTTTTATATACTGTTCAGTGCTTTACAAAAATGTATTTTCTTTGTTTGCTTTCTTCATCTTCGATGCGTTCTCTTTGCAATAATTTTGCGTTTGTTTTTTTTTCATATGCGTATGAAATTAATAAATTGTAATGGGTTTTTTTTGTACCAATGTCACACAAGTTTATTTATGGGTGTTCCAAATTGCATGCAGAATATATATTAATTTTAGTATTTACGCAATCAAATGTATTAAAATTATGAAGTGTTCCTCTTCATATTTAGGTAGGTTTGGATGAGCGTAGAATGTATGAATTAAATCGGAGATAATACGTCTAGAGAGCTACACAAAATATTATGCACTTTTGAAATCATAGCCTTTCCGGCGCAGTTGATGAGTGGTTACAAATGTCCATGGCGTTCAATATGAATTTTAATTCCGTTTTTTATACAATACATTTTTGAAAGCTAAACTGCTTCTTGTTTTATTGAGCTAAACAGGAGCGGCTTGTACTAAAATGCGCAATTTGTATGCATTATAAGGTTGATATATCCTGAGAGTATGCATATTTAACTATATAACGTAGGTCATTCTGGTTAAAAGCTATGAATATAACAGAATATGACGCTTTGAATTCAGAAGTGAATCTCACCTAGCCACCACGACATTCTGAATATAAGGAAATCAAGAATACGATCAAGATCGCCACCTTTTCTAACCGTGACCCGTGGTATTACATTGTTAGAAGATGTGGTGAAGTATTTCGAAATATTGAAGAGCATCAACCTAAGTCTCCGGAAGTCAACTAACGATGAGTACAGTTGTGTTTTTGTTGTGAATTGATATAGTTGGCAAAAAACGCGGAAACATTAAAATTACAACTAAAACAATTTTTTACAATTTTTTTGTAAGAATCCGTTATATTCAGACTTCGAATTGCATAAATCACGTTCGTAAATTTCAACAACACGTGACCTAAACCTGACCCTGAACGCTTACGCAATGTAAGTGCAATGCGTTCCTATGAAATTTTTTTTACCCAGTTTGGAGGTGAATTATGAGTCTATGAGTAAGCACAACTACAGAAAAGGTAAAAAATCAGAGTAGAAGAGAGCCTTACTTGTGATTATGTTTAATCGTCGTTAACATATTAATTCTTCGTAAGAGGAAGCTAGTCATTATTTCGTTTCCTCCGCTCTTTCCTACTCTCATAAACTCTTGCATTGATTTAGTGAGATCCATCCGCCTGAAGTGACGGAACCCTAAGCGCGACACTTTCCTCAAATTACCTCCATATTCAATTTTAACATTTTTGCCAAGATTTGATTGCTCAGATATTTGACGATTTTCTTTACCGTAGGAGCCAGTAGTTCCCATTTTATTGGCAGAGATGGATTTAACATTTTTGTTTCCAGTTTCTGCAATACTTACGAACGACAGTTGTAAGTCTAATCGAATTAGGAAAGGGAAATTCGGTTTGGTCGGATCAAGGCGGAAATGTTATCGTGCGTAATTGTAATGCACTTCATTTTTTACTGCACGAACACAAATCCATTTTTGTTTTAACTTACAACGTGGAAAACACTTTCAAAGTAGTTGTATTTGTTTTTACGGAGGAAGTGCTTGTTCATGTACTTCCTATTTAATCGCTACTAAACACTACTAGTTTGATTCATATTACACTTTTCCATCTGTCATTGATCAATCATGGAATACTTAATATTTCATTGCAGTAAAGCAAACAATTGCAAAAAGTAAAACTTGCGGTATCAATTTTTTTTGTTTACTGCTTTTAAGCTAAAGTGAGGATTGTCAGCGGAAAATTAGTAGGTTTTTAATTGATTTCTTTTTCATTTCATTTTTTAAATATTTCCAGTATAATTTCCATCCAGAGAAAAAAATGTTATTTTTGATACCGTAAATGGAAAAATTAAATTCCGATGTGGCTTCTGTAAAACTGTCATATGGAATCTATGCGGCGTCTCATTCAATAGCTCCAGAAGAAGCCTAATAAATCGTGCGCAATTTGCAGGATGTGCAAAACGTATCGCGCATTTACTCTTGTAAAATTTTCCCTCTCTTCATTTCCTATTGCCGTTCATTGTCTTAATAGTTTGAAATTCTAATGACGGAGTTCTTTTTATGCGCTTTCATATGAGCAAGAGAAGTTGAAAATGCTGTGAATTGTAGTAACTTTAACCTTTTTGACGCTTTCGTTATTTTTTATGTAAATTATATGAAAACATTATGTAAGCCAATCTCTGAATATGCCAATAGCCTTTGTTCCAAATTTTAATGACGACTGGCTTCATCCTCCAATAGTTATATTAGTTCGGACAAACTAGCAACCTAACAGTGAAAACAATACTACGTTTATGGTTCAGCTCCACAATAACGAATCAAAGTTGATTTATTAAAACTTGTGACATTATCATACAATTTTATTTTACAGTGTAAAGTTTTGCATACAATAGTTTGCATATTTTACTTATGTGAGTTTTAAAATTCAATGCACTATTTTTTAACTCAATTTTATTAAACTAACAATATTTTGTCTCGAATCTTCATTTTCTTCATAGAGTTTTAACTTCTAAAATTTCTACAGATTTAAAGCCAATTAAATCTAACACGCATTAAAATTACACAGATAATATCTTTGAATGATCTCCTTCTCTGGCGTAATTTCACGTAGTTGGCTTCGATGTTGAATTACTACTAGTGAGGTTACACAGAATATCGGACGAGAACACTACAAACATTTTTAATACGATTGCAAGTTGTCAAATCACGGAAATTGATTAGATCCGCCTTCATCCATAGTATTCTGGCCATTGAATTCCCCAGAATTTCCACGATGACGTAACTCCAACACAACGGCCAAGCAGATGAAGGCAAACCCTATGATGGCGTGTATGTTGCCCTCCTTTTAATTTTAAGAAGAAAAGAAAATCCAAATTAAAGGCTCAAAATTAAGTTTCAAAATTATATTTATTGTATGCGTTAGTTTACCCGCCAAAATCGCCTTAGGATTTGAACTATGCTGATTATGTGCAGAATAACAGCAATCGGGAGAAATACAATCTTGAAGAATATGATCAACGGTGTCCAATCCCATTGCACTTTAAAAATTAAAAATAAGCACATTTTGATTTTGAAATTTATTAAATATTATTGTAAATAAAATTCAAACGTTTTATTGCATTGATGTGCTTCAACGATGTCCCATTCGAATCACGTGAAGCGAGTGTCGCATCAATCTGAAGCATTCACATACAAAAAAATATAACTTTGACTGGAGTAGAACAGACCTATTTAAAAATAATCGTATCCAAATTAAATTGTAGTTACCCGATTGAGCACCAAGCACAACATGAGTGTCCAGGAGATTAGGAAACGACTTCCTCTAGCCACCGGAACAATACGGCGACCAGGAGATGGACGATTGTATCCATTTTCCACTTCAACATCTTCTCGAACAATTCCTTGCTCATTTGTGGGTGCTGGAGCACTCTCATTTTTATTGAAAGGATTTCCCATTTCGCCTTCTGAAACTGTTACAAATTTAAAAAAAAATCAATTCAAGTTTTAAGCTAAACGTATTATGCGCTTTAAGAATTTCAAGTTCAGTTTTAATCACCTTAAACTTTACAGTAGTTGTCACTTGAAAAACTGAATATTTTTTCGAATCTCTGAAAAAGAAATTAATCAGGAACTTTACTTTGAAAGTAGGGGTTTAAGTAACTCCCGCGCTTTGAACCTAGGAGACTTCCAGTTCTGTAGAGGTCCAGATTAGGAATGAGGGGAAAGGGACGCTACATCCCAATATGATAATGTGTGACACGTAAGCTTACCATAGGAAGTCCATTGGCTTTGTGGTATGCCACAAACAAGCCAATTGATATTGACCAATGGGACATCACATTGCGGTCGAGTAGAAGAAAACAAAGAAATTCGGGATTTAACGGGAAGCGTCGACGAATTCAAAAGTGGCGTGGGAACTAATTAGTTTTATGAAAACGGTGGAGAGTTTGAAGGAGCTTTGAAGGACTTGGCCTCCTTTCACACGCGACCCGCTTTCTTGCGAGAATTCGGAATTCAAAGTTTTAATAAAAGCTAAGTGTACGCTAAGTTGCAGTAGAAACTGGGTACTCGATAACTATTTCAGTTAAAAAAATAAATGAAAGAGCGCATGAAAACACCGAACAAGTTCGATGATTGCTGTATTTTACTGAAATCTGACTTCAAATATAATTTTTTATTTATCTGAGTCAAATAGGGCCAGGCAGACCTACAGCCTAAAAATACAGTTGAAAATGAAAGCTGAATCTCAGAATCCAAGAGAGCGGATGTTCAAATCAAGCGTAATTGTAATTCAGTTATTGGTTTGGTGCTTATAAGGAAGTCCATCATTATTTTGTTTTTCTACTTTCTCCTTCTTCTTGTGGTGGTTGTTCCTTCGTTGTTAAAGGGGAAAGTATGGACTTATTGCATGACCAAATAAAAAAGCCTAAATCCGTGGTTGCGTAGCTGAAAGGGATGAGGTCATTGAAGAAAAACTGTTACCAGAGTTTTATTGAAAAATATTCCATTTCATCGTGCAAGTAAGAAGTCGACCAGGGGCCGCGGAAACGGGGGGAAGGGGGGATAATGACCCCCCTGAAATCGGGACTTAACCATTAGCAGGATTAGGAGTCCAAAAATCTTAATGCATTATAAGGATAGGAATCTTCCCCCTCGTCTCCCTGTTCCGCGGCGCCTGAAGTCGATAGCGGACCTGATTTAAAAGTTTATCTCACGGACGTATGACGGACCAATCGAAATCAATACTTTTTATAACAGTTAAACTTAGCATCTTAGCTTTTTTATGCTTTGTATGATTTTTTGCAGGTCTTGCAAAATAGGTCGTATGTAAAAATGCTCCTGAAAAAGTCGGTAATCCAAAGCAATGGAGTGATGTTCTTTTAATTTTCATGTAAACAAAGAACAGCTTAACCCGCATGTGTTGAGCTTGATGATGGTAAACGCATGAGATTAAATGACACAAATCCAAAACTATTATAATTAGCAAAACGTTTGCAAGTAAATTAAAAATTCAAACTTTATTTATGAAGTTCATTTATAACTACAATGGTATGCAATGGTAAATTTGTGAGCATTTGAATTTATGCCGGTATTTAACCTTAATATTTTCTCTCGTTCTATAGACTAAATTTGAACGCGGGTGATAAACTCCCGCGTTTACTTAGGGACAACTGCTGCCAATTGCGGATTTTTTGTGGGATCCATGATTCTAGTACCGGTTGATATCATCATAGTAGTAGGAAGCAAGCCAGTAGGCGCTGGAGAGAAAAAGCACAAGCAGATGGGCTACGCACTTCTTCACAAATCTTCGCCTTCTAATGAGCATTTTGGCTCTGGTCAAGCGCCTTGATCTGCGTGTTCCAATTAACTACGTAAAAGAATGAATGTAAAATTGTTTATTTGAAAAATTCATTTTTTTCTCATCAGCCGGATTTATCCTTTCATCCTATGGTTACCTTGCACATTTCTACAGTAATTCCGAACACGGCGTAAACACTCAGAAAGACTGGGATGATGGACGACCAGCTTCCCACTGAGGACGTTATTGGATTCACACAAAAAAATATATACAAATTTATTTGGGGTTCATTTCAAAATCAATTTTTGCTGAAATCCATTCCAACCTTTACACAGGTTGATTTGTGTCCGATATTCGTTATGAGGGTCATCCTCGGAGTTCTCTGGGTTTATCTGCGCCGGCCAGGAGAAAAAAGTTAATATATGATTTTAGTTGAGAAAGCTCGAAACTATTAAAAATTTGCGGGATTAATATGGAATTTAGTGGTTTAGCTTACTTTCAAAATAAACTCTGGATAATTGGTTTTTTTTAATTTTCGGCAAGATTCACTCTATATAAAGCATGAGCTTACCAGGATGAGGACCAGAAAGAATATGAGGGACCAGCGGATCACGTGAAAACCTGGCATTGTCACCTCTGTCACCAAGAAAAAATCAACCTAAGATTGGTTTTAAAATTTATTTTTCCCTTAGATCACCTCAAAAAATTTTATCTCCCTTTGAATTTTGTTAGGAAGGAATTACGTTGAAATATTGGTTCTTCTTTTTTTAATAAAAGATTTGCGGGAAATTGATAAGAAATGTCCTTGGTTCGGCTCGACTTAAAGGATGCAGAGGCTTCGAGTTCCTTCAAAATCCAGAACGTGAATGAATCTACAGCGTATGCAATCCAAGTATATATATGACAGCAAGAACGCGCTTACGTGTGTAGGGACGCTTAGGTAGAATGGAAATTCAAAAATGATTTTTATAGAAAGCCAGTCGACTTTACACTGACGGAATGTGGTCGAGATAAATCCGAGATTTTTTGGATAATTTTGAGTGGGCTTAATACAATTTGCAACTTCCGATAAGATTTGGAATGTTTAGTGGTTTGAAGACCTTTCATTCTATTTGGATGTCAGTTTTCCCAGCAGCTACTTAGCCATAGTAGTCACCAGCCTATGTAGCCATTGCTTGCCTAGGACAGCTGTAAATCGTCTTGTGTGAAATCATTTGAAGAGGAAGTGGAACATTAGGACTTAGAGAGAGACGGAAATTTTATAATTGTAATTCACTTTGTTTTTTAAAGCAAACATGCAAATCCATCATTCCTGTTTCTTCTTACCTACATATCCCTACTTACTGCAATCTACATTTTTTCAGAACCTTTGGTCTTTACTGGTCTACTTCATTTTCTTCGCATGCAAAAGTTAATAAATGAAGGCGAGATTGTTTGTTCAACCTTGATACGAAATAATTTCTAAACACTTTCATAAACTTGTGGATGAAATGAAGATGGTCCTGATTTACAGAATGTTTTTTTTTTGAAGACGCATTCCTTTTTATTTACCACCTTTAAATTGAATGCCGTATTCGAACAAGTAAAGTAAATAAAATTGTTTTTGAACGAACCGGTGAAAACAATTATTGTTATGTAGGGAAAAAATGAATCTTCGACCCTGCACTGCTTCAATAGTTGATCAAAATTATAGGCGTTTAGAGGTTTGTTTTGCTGTACAGTGGGTGTGCTTCTAATGACGAAAGTAACTGTCCCGTTTGGCGAGGTCGGATTATTGGTTCCGGTGGCTAAATAATCAAATGGGACGACACATATTATGA
>JAHZMX010006446.1:0-77681 GCA_027743895.1 Seira musarum | reverse complement strand
TCTGGGGTAATTCGTACCGTAGATTACGAATCCGGTGATATCTAACCGTCAATGGCATTCCCTGAATTGATTTGTGTAACCCAATGGCAATCTACATACATACTAACACATGCACATAGCCAGCACAATATTGTGATAGCTCATTCGAAGGCTCCCAAAGCACTGAACAAGATCGTTACTTCAAAGTACCCTTCCAACTGTCACTTTTAACGGCGACAGAGGGGAGGGTAACATGTTTTAATGACTAGTGTGTACAACAGTATATCATTGAAACATAGTTTGAACCCTTCGCCAGTCGTTAAAGCTTAAAAAAATCAAAAACATTAAAAAGCATCTTGTTCGGTGTCTTGTGAGCTTTCAATTGTGCCAATTCAATGGTATGCTGGCCATTTGTATGTGTTAGTTTGTAAGTAGATTACCATTGAGTTACACAAATCAATTCAGGGAATGCCATTGACGGTTAGATGACACCGGATTCGTCATCTACGCTACGAATTACCCCAGACTTGATATCTCACTTGTCGTAGTTCGCCTATCAGTTCATGAGCTTCCCTAGTCAGTAATATTTGATTGTGTTGTGAGAAAAAGAATGTTTTTACGACTCGTGCATACACAAAAATAAGCTAATCGGATTGGATAAAGAGAAAGTGACACTTACAATCATGCATCGTGCCAGAAAGTGGCACTTTAGGTGAGCAAAAAAAAGAGAGGGGTTTTTTCAACGACGCCTACCACTGCTCTCTTGTCCTAAGTCGATCGATCCGTACACATATATAGTCTCCAGAGCAATCCAATCCGGTTAAATCTATCAATACTTATGTGTATACTTTTTTTCTGCAATAACCGTTTTTTTTCGGCTGTGGTGGCTTTTCGTGAAAAATTATTCCATTCATAATAGAAGAGAATCGATTTTCTCTGAAGGAGTTAGATGTGAATGTACGTCTGCAAATGTATGTACACGTATCATAATGTGGGGAAAACATGAATATCAAATGATGTGATGTGATGTCGATACCATCAAAAAAAATTTCAACGTCAGGTTCAGCGGTTTACCTCGACTGTCTGGAAATATGAAGTCTTGATTTTCTTCATTTCTTCTTCTGTTTGAAATTGAGTAGTATTCATAGAAACGAATTATTGAGCAATTTAAGTTTAAAAATACTTATAATATGGGAAATGCAAAAAATCGAATACTGGGCAAGGTTGATGTTGATACATTAGAAATATGCACCGTATCAATTTTAGTATCAAATTGAGTTTTTTCATTCCAACTTTTTGGAACACCTAAAAAACATTTTCTTCTCCTTCAAACAAATTAAAAAGAACAATTACTCCTGCGTTTGCGAAATATATCCACCCGGCATGAACTCTTTAACTTTCTCACGCTTTCTGGAGAAATGGCAGTCCACTATTTGGAAAACAAATCAATTTTGTTATTCGGAAATGAAGACATCGCTTAATATGGAAATTCAATAATGATAATGATGATAAGTAATGATGGGAATGGGAACTTGTGCTTGCACATATATCCTATTTAAGTATACATACCTTTATTCATTAGGCATGCGTCCAGTTAGCTCGTATTACTGTCGTACCAAAATGATTAGCAATTCACGCTTCCGTGTGAATTGACAACGAATAAGTGACATTTGTCGAAAATTTACGTAGAATAGAAAAAAATAAGACCTAGTTCCATAATTTCAATTTTTGCTTGTATTATTACAGGTTATCGACCTTCTTAATACATCAAGGAAACCGTTAGCGGTCAGATGGTCGAAAAAGTCGAGAGGCTTTTTTGTCGAGAATTTATTCATGGTTGAATGTGAAGAGTTTGATGATCTTTTGGCCGTATTGGAGGAAGGTATGAACAATAATAATAGTGAAAACTTCTTTGCTTCCATAACTACATACTATTGCATGAATTAAGATTGGTCATCCCGGAAATAAATGATGTTTGTGCATAGAAGCTAAACTCTCAACTCAAATTGCATAAGAATGAAAAGCAGTTACAACTTTAGGTCACGTAAACACCGCACACACGCTTCATGTCATTATGCTATGCATTGGGTATTTCTGCTTGATTTCCAAGACATTTTTAGCCACGGCTATTGAACCTAAATGTGAAAAGGTTTAACCAACAACAAAGTTCCAAACGTACTAATTTCCGAGAATTTTTAAAAACTTTTCCTTCACAAACTTTTCAAATTTCATGTGAAAGTCTAGTCTCCTACACGTTAGTCCACTAAAATTTTATGAGAAAAGAAACTCTGCGGTAAACATGATTACTACTGTCAATCGTTAGTCGTTAAAGGGATTATTGTTTCATGCATTAATTTTTAGGTATGAGAAATCGGGCGGTGGGAAGACATAACATGAATGAGTATTCCAGTCGAAGTCATACAATGTTAACTGTACACATTACCTCCGAACAAAAGGTACTTTTTATGTGACCATGTCTAATGGCCAACTAAAAATTTACTTGTCGAGAGAGAGAGAAAAACACCCTTTTTCACAATAATTATTTTGAAGGCGTCCGAAGAGGGTGTCTTCATTTCCCGCCATGGCAAGCTGAACTTTGTGGACTTGGCTGGGAGTGAAATGACAAAGAAGACGCACAGCGAAGGGAAAACTCTCGAGGAGGCGAACAACATTAACAAGAGTCTCATGGTGCTAGGGTATTGCATAGCCTCGTTAAGTGATCTAAAGAAAAAAGGTGGACATATTCCTTATCGTGACAGCAAACTTACCAAGCTTCTTGCTGACAGTTTAGCCGGAAACGGAGTCACGCTTATGGTAAGACTCATTAAATTAAAAACTGCTCGACCGATTAAATTAATTGGACTGTGTCTTGGATTTTAAAATCTACAGATTGCGTGCATTTCACCGGCAAAGTCCAATATGAGCGAGACATTAAACACTTTAAGATATGCAGCTCGTGCGAAAAGGATTAAGACGAAGCCTGTCGTTGTCATGGTAATATAGAAACAAGAAGATTTTTCATGCTTCTTCAGAATTTGTGGGAAAGTACTAAAATTCATGTGGTAAATTTGAAAGGATCCGAGAGAAGCCCTAATAGTGAGTTTGAAACGTGAAGTGACTGCTCTCAGAGAGGAGAATCTCCAACTTAGAGAGTTTATTCAAGTGGGAAGGCCAGCCACAGGTGAGGTAGGAAATTGGCAAGCAAATCCTGCGATTTTAAATGGTACCGATATCGTGCCTGAGGGAGTGGACAAAGAGAAGTTGGAACAGATGGAGCCCACACAGCTTGTAGAAACCGTAATGAAATTCCTCACTGAGAATGCCGCGCTTAGACAGGAGAACTGGGAGCTGATTGCGGTTCGAGACCTGCTCATTCGGGATCAGGAACTTGTGTGCAGAGAAAACGAGCGGTTGCTTCGAAAATTGGAAGATGTTAATAATGTTTGTTGTCGGTCACCCATTGCACCTGTACGACTGTCCTATTCAGCCGACAAAATTGCCAAGTCACATTCCGATGATGAGATCGCAATTTCTGGAAGACGAGATGATGAAAACTGGGGTTATGATAACACTGGTTCCAATAAAGTTAGTTCCAAAAACATTCATAACACTTTCGATTAGTAAGTATGCCTGGGACTATACTGTGCCATTCGTTTTTAGGAAAAGGCTGAGTCTCCAAATTCCGCACAGAATTTACCCGATTCGATAAGCAAAGAGCTTGAGAAAAGAAGAATCGGTAAAAGGTAAGGAAAAAGGTTCTTGTTTTCTTTGCTATTTTTGTTCTTTTTGAATGAGGCATTTTACATGTTCGATATTACAGCGGAAGAAGCAACATATCAGAATCCTATAAAAATCACAAACGCAATAATTCTTGGGATAAGGTTGGTTCCCGTGATAGTTCCGGCGGATCTTTGAAATCAGCAGGGTCAAACGATTCTTTACCAACCGTTCAAGGAAAACGCGTAGTACCTAAGTAATTGTCCATAAGAATTATTTCATTCCATACAATTTTTGCTTTTGACTAAAATATCATCAATTTCATAAACAAAGTCACATTTTTTTATCAGAATTTTAAGTAATTCTAGTTTGATTAGAAGAGTAAAAGCACATTTTGCATTTTAACGGAACGTAAAAGCCTCCTTACTTAAAATGTCCCCATTTCTTCGCCTTTATACTTTATCTTGTCTTCATTACTAGTATATGCATAATATAACTTCTAAAATTTCCATAATTATCTACTTAGCTATCTTTAGATTTGGGAATGAATGATGAAATAATATTGCACGTTTTTTATAAATAGCATTTATAAATGTGGATGATTTTTATTTTTCGGTTCATTATGTTTGACTTTCATTTGGATTGTAATTACTTTGCATGTGACGCAATTGAAAAAAACAGTTCAAGCTTGTCTACTCCACGGACTCGTCTATCTCCTAGTACCAAAGGTATGCGACTGAAAATGTAAATCGCATATATGGCCTTGAATTTTAAAAATTACTTTGTTCGCTTCACATTCTTGTCTAACACTTTTGGCATGTTTGCACTGCTTTTGTCATTGTCAATACGCAAGCTTGAATATGTATATATTTTTGATTTCTGCAATTGAAAAGATGCATAATTAATGGACTAATGTAATTTTAGAGAGAAAAAATCTGGTGGTTTAAACTAAATTCTTGTGGCCCGGACCAACACAACTCGACTCACCCCGTTACATCTATGTATACACGATACGATTGGCGACGTCATGTTGGCGAGCAGCATATCACGTTTTATTGAAATATATATTAAAGTAAATTGTAATAGTTTATCAAAAGTAATAATAATGTAATGCATATTCCTTACCTATTCAAAGTCAAAGATATGGAGAAAGTTTTAATCGTGATTCCAAAAATACTGTTGAAATATTGATTTTTAGCTAGGAGCTGTGCTCAACAAAGTTTATGAGAAAATATTTAATTTGGACTGAATAAAGGGTTTTACCTAGACCTTTAAAATGCTTTGAAAGCTCATGAATCATAAAAATCGCAATCCTTTTCCCGTAAAACATTTTATTTGAGTACTTGTGTTTTTCATGCTACCGTTTTCGCATGGAATTTATTTATTAAGTTCGTACTGTGCTATACTGGGCAGGATCAGATTAGATGCAATGAAGTTACTCATATTGTCGTTGTCATATTTTGCAAAGGCTGATTGATGCACCAAAATAAATGCATAAAAAGAATGCAATCGGTCACGCTATCATTTTTTTTTCAACATCAATCATTTTTGTATTTTAACTTTTTCCTCTCAAATCACAGTAAATCTTATGTTCAATTCTACTTAAGGATAAATAGTGTTTTTTTTCCATTTGCACATTATTTAAACTTCCAGAAATATTTTTTTCCCTTAAAAACAATCGTATTTTAGAGAGAAGCAGCTGTCGCATCCGATTTTTGGGATATTACATAATTAAATTAACAATAAATCAAGTCGGAGTCGATATCCAATCCAAAAAAATGTATTTTTGTAGTCGTCATATTCATTTAAACTGTAATAATATTAACAGGAGTTTTACTCACTAGTGATTTTTCATCGCGTAACAGTAACAAGTAATCAGTTACATATCAATATTTAATATATAATATATATGTATTTATATATATATATATGATTAAGTATTCGAACCTATCATTATATATAGATTAAAAAGGGTTGTGTCTTTATGATTGGTGTAAGCATGAAACTTACATTGTATGATGAACATACAATTATTATTATTATTATTACATATTATTATTATTACAACTGAAAGTTAGACTTTTTATACAATTATTATTAGACCCACAATATAGGAATTCTTTTTTTATGTTACTAAAACAGTAAGCTTTGAAATACATTATTTTTTTAATTATTAAGATATTATTTCTTAGTTGATATTATCAAGACAAAAAAGGATTTTCTTTGCAACAGTTCCCGTTCATTGCATTCACGAGACGTTAGATAATTTAATAAAAGGTATTATAGTTCAGTATATAAAGCTAGCACTGCGCAGATCGTGATAACAATTTTTTTTGTGCGATTGTCTGCTATCCGATAATGAAACACTTGACTACAAAAAATTTAAGCAGCTTCTTTTATGTCATTCATGTGTCGTGTCGTAGTGTGTACTTATTTTTTATGAACATACAAGTTTTACTTAATAAAAATTGCTTTTCATGGAAATAGTGATATATATTCAGTTGATTATGAACAAGTTGAATAAAAACTTTGGTGGAGATAGAAAAAGTGGAGGATGCAGTGTGGTAGAAGCTTGAGTACTTTTTTTTTAAAGATTTGCTGAATGCTCTTGTCATTGCTAACTGATGTGCCGTGATGTGTGAAGAGTCGCAGTAATGAAATCTCTTTTTTAAGGTCTAGTGCAACTTCCTTGTCTGAAATAAAAAAATTAAACTTCTCTCGTGAAAAGCGACGGGGGGAGCCTTGGAGAAAGGAACCTGTTCAGGAGAAAGTAAAGTTGCATGCACGTTTTAACAAAGGAACAGAAAGAGAGCTACTACTTTCACTACCTAGATAAATTAAATGTTTTTCGAAATCATTTATACATCCTGTCAAGCAGGAAAACAATGCTTGTTTACATGTTCATCATTCCTGTTAGTCAAAAGAAACAGAGATTGAGATGACGATTATTATTTTTTTAACAGAGTTTTAATTCCTACCTTTCAGTCTGAGAAATGATGTGATAAAATCCTGTATGTCTGTGCAATCAGTAATCATGCATACCAGAAGAGATGAGAAGACTTTGAACCTGCTTACATTCAAAGGAGCAGTGAAATATTCTGAGGAAAACAGACGAGAACTTTTCCCGGGACTTTGATAAATGCTACTGACGGTGAGTAATCAAGGATAAAGAATCTCCCAAGAAAATCTCAAACGAACAATTTGAAACATGTTCACAGGAGCATGGATAGTCAAATTACGAAAAGTTTTCGTCCATTTCCCCGCAAAAAATTCTTTCGCTCCAAGACTGATATCACAGATTCTAGCCTTCCGAAATACACTAATGTGCAGTGATAATTTTGTATACATTTTTTGAAACTTGTGTAGTGGAACATGATGCTTGATATTGACCTTTTCTGAATATGGCAAATTGGTTCATGAATAATTTATGCAAACAGCAAATGCACTATGGGAAAAATCATCAAACTTTGAATTTGAAAATATACTTAGTGTTTACTACAAGGAGTACGGTTAGAAATAAATACAAAGTTTGCAATGACTTTTCTCCCCAACCTGACATAACGGTATCAACTGATCAACACTGAAGATCGCCATTTTGTAATGCGAAGTATAAAGTGGAGGAAACGTTAATTGAAAATTATTGACTGGCAATATAGATCTGTTATGTTAATCTCTGAAACGATCGACGTTTCCAAAATAAAATTGTGTTCGTTTTTGAACTATATTTTCATATAAAACTTGACACAGTCAATTCGAAATCTGTTTCAACAGAGAATTTTCTTATTTCCTAGAGCACCAGGCTCCAACTTAAATACCTTCACGGTATGTAATGGTGGTATTCCCGCATTTGAAATCGATTCAAATGTACCTAAAAATGCAAGAAGTTTATTACTTTTCTTCTCATTGCTTTGCAAAAGTTCTAATCCTATTGTGCTATTGTAATCCTTCATTTCGGGAACACGGCCTCACAATACATAACAAACAGTTCAATGATTTGAGATATGTGATATCAAATGTTCCCAGTTCACTTTTGATGATTTTTTCCCTTCGGATCTACCTTATTTGTAAAGTAAAAAGGGATTTAAAAAAATGAATGAAATTGCTATATTGTCGTCAACCTCATCAAAAATTCCGTTGAAAACATAAAAACAATTCCTTCATTTCTTCATTTTATTGTCAACATAGATGTAGAAAAAGTTATTTAAGCCATGGTAAAAAAGGGGTTAACGCATTATTACTCAACAACAACAACATGCTTAAATTAAATTTGAGCTTGTCTTTCCTTACAATCAAAAATTTAATTCCTCATTTGTTTGAGAACCATTGTTTGATGAATAATAATACCATCCTTATTCTTTTGAAATTCTGATCAGAGAATAAGACATTTTAATAAGTGCATGCTTGCGTGCATTGAATTTATTGCGTTTCGTCTTTGAAATTTTCTCACTTTCAGATTTTTTTTTCATTTCGCCTGGAAATTACTCAAATAGGTGCACGTGCTTGGTCGAAGGTAAAAAAACGAAGTAGTCTAAGGCATCACTTGAAATTTCATTTAGAACGGGAAACAAACTTCACTGAAAAATGATAAATAGTTTAGCGTGCATAATTAAGTCTGCGAAGTTGGGAAACAAGCCCAGCAGTGGATATCAAAGAGTTGAGTTAGTTAATTTCGGTTGACACAGTCAATCGCTTTATATTTTATAGATATTTTGAATACAATCATTGTGGAGATATTCGATTTGTGTGATAGTACGCAGGAAGAAGTCGGATTATACATGCATGTATATATGTATGTATATGATGTAGATAAAATTTAATTACTAGAGAAGTAGTAAAATTTCTTTTGATTCTTTAAACTTGATTTTGAGAACACTTTCACTGGACCGAAGAACGAAATTTTCTTGAATTACATAATGCATTTTAAAATATTTGAAAACTTTGTCTTGTAAAAAGATATTTCTTGATTTCTCCAAGCGATTTCATCAAAAATTAGATTACTTTTCTGCATAAAATGACATTAAAACTGTTTTGTATAGAATTTATGTTTGTAAAACGCTTATTACATTTTTCCTAATCTTCTCATGCTTTAGAGTCGAATTCATTCTTTTTTTTACACTAAGGGATTTCCTCTTCAAAAAGAGTTACATGTAACACACTAACTTTTCCTTCCTTTTGTAAAACACTTTATAATTCTATATGAACCATTTTTTTAAAAGACGACCTCCCTCACGACAAAACTTTTTCTTCCTTGAGAAGAGAATAGTGTATTCGTAATGTTTCAAAAGTGTAATCAACTTTCCGTGTATGACCAGAAATGCATAGATACGGTTCTTTTTGTTTTTCTTTCTCTGCATTTTAAAAAAATAATAACAGTACAACCATTAACAATGGACTTTCTAAGAATACCTAAAACCATTTTTTTGTACCATGAAGTGTCCTTTTCATCTAAATCAATAGGCAATAAGTAGATAGAGACATCAGTAAAACATTTTGACATTGGCTACTCCGAAAAGAACTACAGATACAGAGTTTCTTGTTAGTAACCAATTGGCAATCAATCAGCATGGCGCTTGAGACTTTCAATTTTCAAAGAACATTTAAATGTCTAATCCCACTTTTTTGTTTGTATACTTGTACGCATGCAATAAGTATAAATTTTGAATGTGTTTCTAGAGCCATGTACCAACTTAAAGTGACAAATACCAACAGATCTAGACATTACTCACATTGGCAACATTACATTGCTTCTATACAAATTATAAACGTTTTGCAGGCGAGTTGGGCAACTATTGGTATCTTTCAAATTGTTTTAGTTTCTTACTCCAACTAACGGAAACAAAGTGTGGGAATTGAAGTTAGAAATATTTCCAAGTATTACGCCTTTTCCTCTATATTTTAATGGCATGCAACTAGCTACATAATAATCGTTATTACAGATACTGCTACCAGTGTACCACAAGAATTTCTCTTGTTTCGCTACTTGAAACACATATTCTTTGATAGTTTTCTCAAAGGGAAAAATTAATTTCTTCTTTTTTTGTAGGAATCCATGTAATATGTTTTATTGATTTTTTATATTGGAAAAGTTACGTCTTCTCTGAAGAAAGAATCTTTTAATCTTGCTTACTACCTTGCTTACCAAGACACGTTCGTGAAAACAAGACAGTAGAGCTGTAGTCGTTTCGGGCGGAGGTCCTGTTACATGCCGAAGAAATGGTGAAGGCGAGGACGAAATTACTGACGTCAACGAAACTGGAAAGGGCGGCGCACGAAAATGTTGAAGTAAAATAAACTACCCACTTAATAAATACTAATAAAAGACTAACACGAAGATAAACATAAGTAAGTTGAAACTGAAGTAATTAAGAGCGTACAAAAATTTATTATTCTGATACTACGGTTCTTAAAAACTGTGACTATCACCACTACGGTACTAATACTCTTCTAAAATATGACGAAAAAAGAAAACGATTGGAGGAGTATTATCATGGTTGATTTTATAATTTCCATTGGGTACGTGACAGGACCAGCGGCCATAGAAAAGATATGGGCGGCATACATCATGAACTTTGTTGAACAGACACCAACAACAAGTCGGAAAAGAATGAATCGTAATGTAACGATATACGGAGGAAATAATAAAAAGAGTATGTACCTTATGGAGTTTTATAAAGATTGTTACGGAATTTGCATTGACAAAGATAAAATTTTGACTAATCAGACGTTAATCTCACAGCCCAAATCTTTTGAATATAAGATCCTTTCCTTTGGACAAAATAGAACCTTCGCCGCCCTCTGCTCCACCAGCTCCACCTCCTCCTATCGTATGCGTCAGATCAGAGAACTTTTGCATAAGGTTGCCCGGCGCATCAGTGAGGACACCAGGTAGTTTGCTGGTTATATTGGCACTTAATCCAGTTGTGGTTGTGGTAGTGGTGGTGGTGGATGTCACCGTCGTTCCCATCTTCATATCTTCTGCTGTGTCAGAAAGAGGATCAAATAAGTCAGGGGGCTCTGTCACAGGACTAAACTCAGGCAAAACAGCAGGCACACCTCGACCAGCTCGGTGCTGAGCTTTTGCATCACCTGTTGGGGGACCGGAAGACGCTGAACTTGGACCTCCACGACCGCGACCGACAGCCCCTCCAGCCTTACCACCTCTCAGATCCGCTTGACCGTCGTAATGGTTCCTCAACTGGGAAAAAAATTGCGACAAACAAAATATTCTCCATTAAGCTTCTTTATAAAACAACTATTTTTTGCTAATAACTTTCTCCAATGCATGCCACCAAGTGCCGAGCAAAATCACGTCGGGTGGATCAACTGCATTTCATCACACAAATCCATTGAAAACAAACTTGCGAAACATCATATTTCTTTTTCTTTCTTTCTAAAGGTCGCAATTTGATAGCGAAATGCAATACACCACGCGACGCAATTAGCAAAAAAGATTTCATGAACCGGCTGTAAAAAGTGAAAGTCACTTAAATACGCTTTTGTTTTTTTTTAATTACGTAAAACATCTAAATTTTTGACAATTTAGTTTTCACTTGCTGGATTGGATTTGGAGTCGGTACGAGTATGTACAAGTGATGTTCATTTTTCAAACCGGAACTTTCTCTCTAAAAAATTCGTGCGTCGATTAAAAATTAATTGAAGCTGAACTTTCTAACATGAGCTCTGTTTATTATTGTTTATTGAAAGTAGTAGTTTTGTTTATTTTTTAGCATTAAAAACGTCAAATTAAACTGGTTAGTATTTGTTTCCAGAAACAATTTGCTTGGCTAGATCAATTATTGTGTAATATTTCTAAATAGTTAGAGCTCTCCTAGCAGCATGCATTGGCGTAAAAATTATTTTTGTTATATTTTGAACGTGACGAGAAAATATAACAGTGATCCAGTTAATCTCGATAATTTAAGTGAAGTATATTTTTTTATATTATGGTTGTTTATCTTGTAATTGAAACACTATAAATTATTATTATTATTATCATAGAAAATGCTTATACAGACCTAGCCAACTCAAAGAGTAAATTCCAAGTCTACAACGGAAGATTTATATAGATATTTACCAAAACCTACAAAAAATATGGTGATATAGAGGAGCCCTTCTACGGCTCATTATATCAAACAACACTTTATGAATAAAAAATTATTTATGTCAAAATTCATAGTTTCCTAAAAGAAACAACATAACAAGCGGAATCAGTAAATTCCCACTAGTCAAAGAACAGGGTTTATAAAATTCTATATAAAATATAGAACAAATAACAAGATAGATATATAGATATAAAGTACGTATACAAAACACGACAGACAGAAGACGACTGAAAACACTAGTTCATCGTTACGATTAAAAAAGAAAAGTAAAACAAATATAATGAGTACAACAAAAGAAAATTTTAAAATCAGGAAAAGAAACAAATAGATATAGTTTTTTGTGCATAGCATTGTATCGTCATCTGCCCTAGAGAAAGTGCGTTGCTGGAATGCATATAATATTATATTTAAATACATAATTATGTATGGAGATTACGTTAAGTTGTTAAAAATCACCGTTTTTTAAAGAAACAAGTCTAAAAGAACCAAACAAAAAAAAAATTGTTCTGTGCAAAAGGCATTTTCTAAAATAAACACAGTTTTTATGGTTAGTTCTTCTAACGACAACACTCTTAATGTGAAAGCGATATATTACGTTATTTGGTGAATCGAACATAAAACACAATTTTGAAAAGAAAAGAAGAAAATGATGATAGCATTCCATTCCACGAATCAACTGTACCATATACATAGTACTCATAAAGTATTCATTTATTTCGAGTCTTCACATTTCTTCGAGTAAAAGTATTAAATTTCATGAGAGAAAAAAAATGACTTGACTTTGACACCCTGTCCCTTGACTAACGTAAACTCACTGATCCTGCATACGAGTTTTAACCGTCCGGACTCATGACTTTCACCACTCTGTCTGCAAAGGAGTAATAGAAATGCTGAAAGTATGATCGAATCATTCATAAGGAGGAGAAGTATGATCATATGAAGTCGGTGATGTGCCGTAAATATTAATACTATAAATAATTGATTTGATCTTCTGTCGATTAAGATATAGATCAGATCCTTTCACATTCAAAACATTCTCAGTCATACAAGGACTACCTTCGGCACACAGTCAAGAGGGCTGTGAAAAATAGTACTCGGGTTGTAATGGTGGTGGTAGTGGTAGATGAAATGAGCAGGCACATTTAAAGAAACAAATGAGAAATTAGTAGAACGTTATTTTTTTTTGTTTTGAGAAGTGGGTGGATGAGTTAGCGCGGATCATATTCCAGGTTTCGTAAAAGCTATATAATGACTTCAGGTTGCTTATTGGTTGCAAAAAGGGACTCGAGCTTCATACAAAAAAGACTAAAGAAAGTAGTAGTAGTAGTAGTGGGGGTTTAAAAACGAAATCTAAAGGGAGTTTTAGTACAACTTTAACTAAAGGAAAGTCTCTCAAACACTGATGATGTGAACACTGGATATATTTAGAAGAGAATTTAAAAAATGTGTTGCAGTTTACAAAATCGATTAGAAGTTGTGATCACGTAAAGCCTCAATACATTCACACGCAAAAATAAAGGTTTATTATTATAGAAAGATCTAGATAAAATTATGTTGCTGTACTTGTTCGAATATTATTACGATAAACTAGACTGGGGAGCAACAAACAAAAACATAATAAATATTAATAACTCTATAACTTCATCAAGGGGAATTAAGAGTAAGCTACGATCAAATCTAACTGTAAAAAATTACCCTCCTTCATCTTAAAATATTTTTAAGGGAAGATGAACGAAATAAAAGATTTTGAGCTGGAGAAAACTCCGCGTCTATTGTGCAAAAAAAATTACGTTTAGAACAAAAATAACAGTAGAAAAATAATAGAAAGAAGATACTCGACCATCATATTTTTGTTGTTCACACACGGAGGTAGTGCATAATTCGACTTTACCCGGAATAGTACCCGTAGATCTGAGCACGAAGACTTTTTGATAAGAAATAATTATTGAGATGGAAGAATTGATATATAATAAAAGACACAGAGAAAGAGATTTTACGTCTCAAGGGCAGGGTCAAAAAAGGTGAAGGCTCGAAGGTAGGCAGAACATTAAAAGCTATGCGTTGACAGAAGCAAAGTGTACGGATATGATAATTCTTATATTTAATAATAATTACACAATGATTACCGACACATAGAATGACAGCGATAATATAATGATAATAATTATAATACATAAATTTAGAATGATTGAGGGCATTTAAGTAATTATAATGAATTAATTAATAATGAGTTAAGAGAGCAAAAGAAAATGAATGAATCGAGTAGATTTTATATAGTAAATGAATACATTGACAGAGAAAGAGATGATAGAGAGATAGAAAGAGAGAGATAGAGAGAGAAAGAGAGAGAGAAAGAGTTAAACTTATAAGAAGGGCCTCAAGACAAGTCCAGTTAAAAAACGAAAAGTGCTTGCAAGCGGCTATTCAAAATGGGAAGCGTTTGTGGAAAGAGATTCAACTTACCTCCGAGTGTTCGAGAGGATAAGAGGCGTCTAGAATAGCAGCGGCGTACAGAGAGAGAATCATAAAAAGACAGAATTTTTGTTCAGAGGAGCACAACATCAATCAGGGAATAGTGCAATGAACAAGCCATGAGAGAGAGATTGTTTTATATAAAGAGTCTCTAGAGGTTGGCAGTGCTTCCCAAAAAAGTTGACCCACTCCAGGCGAATATATAAAGACGAAGCACACCGCAAAAAATTGTATGAGACATCGAAGGCACATCAAGATAAAATAATTAATTATGATAGTAATAATATTAACAATAATATATAGAAAGATAGAAAAATAAATAGAGAGAAACAGGTGAGAACGACACATCCACACATGAGTGCGAAATAGAAAATATGGAGGTACACATAGCCTATGATAGACACCCAATTCGATCTTGTTCCAACTTTGGAAATGACAACATGAGAACAGAACAAAAACCACACGATTCAATTTCTTCAATGAATATTTACAAACCAAGAAGAAGATGTTAAAATTTGGAGTCATATCATGTCATGTCAATTTCGCACATTGAAACAAGAAAGCACCCATTCCTCGAATTATTTTCTGAACAGGGAAAAATGTTGACTGTGGAAAAGGTGAAGGTATGAATTGATCACGGAAGGGGGCAGGATAACAAAATATTCTAAAGGCGGAATTTTTAAGAGAATTAGAGAAAACGTGGAGAAAACCTTTTTTAAGGGAAATATACACCATACGTAAGTGGAGATATATACACAATTACAAAAGTATCAAGAGACAAACATGGTTTATCATAAGAGAATGTTGTGTAAAGAAACTGAAATCCTCAAGGTAGTCCTAATTTGCACTGCGATCAAAACCAATCTAGACTGCTCTGCGTAAAACATCGCAAAAGAGAAGATGATGCAATTCAACCTCCATATAAACTTCCTACCTTTCCGGACGCCTCTCTCATCCCTTCCGTGTGGTGGTCCGTGACCTCCAGCCGCTCCATCGCGTGGAGGTGGTGGTGGTCCACGGGCACCTGGACCTGGAGGACGTCTATGATCTTGGGGACCTAGGTGAGGTGGCATAGGTCTCCTGCCTCCACGTGCTCCTCCTTCGTAGTCTGGTGGCGCTTCTGTCAGAAAGTTGGACGGTACTAATCCACGAACACCATTTAATTCTCCCATGAAAAAGCCATCATCATCCATATCGCCGTATACGTATATTATGTCCCCGGTTACGAACGATAACTCAACCTAAAAGAAAGTAACGCAAAAAAACCAATACGTACATGCACCCAGCATGATAAATTTAAGACTAACTAAAAGAAAACTATATTGTACAAAAACACATGTGAAAAACACATACATTCCCGGCAAATATACCTTGTCAATACATTAAGGCTCTTTCACATTACACTTTTTTAAACAGTTGATTTACCTCGGAATCCACATTTGGCGAAAGTTCTTGAGGATCGTAGTCATAAAGGGCAACCATCTTTTTAACAGGCATGTTGGCATATATGTCACCCCATCTGTCTCTTCCCATCGCACGTCTTTCACGCCCGCTCACAAGTGGTTCACCCCCCTCCTAATAAAAGGTTATGATCCGAATTGCAATTACATTGCGTTAAAACTAATTTATATTATGGAGCAATATAGGAATGCTTACATTCAAAAACTCCTGCGCCATTCTCTCATCGTCCGCTGGTATTTCAGAAACCATGTTACAAGGAACATAGCCTCTTCTACCGTTGGCTTCTCCCCAGTAAAATCCGTCTGCATCCTTTTCTCCATAAATCTAAATAAAATGATAAAGGTTAAACATGATTTAATTATAACGAAAATAGAGTGAGCAAGCAAAGCAATATCGAATACTGTATGAACTAACTTTGATTGTTTGGCCTTCTCTAAATGGTAGTTCTTCTTCACAAGCGTCCGGGTTTGGAGACATGGACTGTGGGTCGTAATCAAAAAGTGCAACAAAAAGACGGTGACGAACTTCAGTTGGCCTGCCAGGTCGTGGGGGTCTGCCACCCCTGGCATAAAAGTCATCTACAGGAGGCATCTTGGAACGAGGATGTGGCGGGTGACCAGGTCCAGGAGGGTGTGGTGGGTGGTAACCTCTAGCTAATAAATACGAGAAAAGCAGAACGAATTATAAATAGGTGATGTTATGAACTCCACTGTCGGATGCAAATGAAATTTGTACATGCGCTGTTATGTGAGTGCTATGAGCGCAGTATTTAAATTATGCAATGCTAACAATTATGCAAGTTGCGTGGCAAATGAGAACAAAAAGGTTGAAATTCAAAGGATGAACAAAATTCATTTCAGCACTCAGCACATGTACAAAACACGATACATCATAAATTTTGTTGTGAAACTAACCAGTCATAGGCCGATCAGGTAGGGGTGGCATTGGTCTAGCCCTTGGATCCGGTGGCGGAAAGCGGGATCCTAAAGGTTGGTGGGCTAATCTCCCTGGTGTAGGGCGTTCTATGTCTTTATGGATTTCTGGAATATTAGTGTCATGACAAGATGCTCGAGTAAGTACAGCTGCTCGAGAAAGAAAAACGCTTACCTAAAGGCGGTATACCCATATGATAAGCACCTAACTCACGGTCACTAAAACTCTCCTCACCTTCCATTCCTGGATGGCGAAGTCCTCGTCGTGGAAGGCTGTTTTGTGTTGGCATAGGAGGTTCCATCTTGATCACATTAACGAGGGAGGAAAGAAGCAATGTTTTTTATTATCAGTTCTACCAATCTACTACAGCTTCGGGGTGGTTTCCCATGGAGGGTTGCGTATATTACTGGTCTTATTAAAATGCGCTAGTGTAATTTCTGTGATCAATCTCAACTAAAACTAGAAAGTCAGTTACTTCGCACACATTTAGTCCAGGTTAATAATGACTACTTGGATTCGGCAACAAAATTTTACGATTAGGATATTATCCAGTCCACATGAATAATTGTTTTAAAGGGTTTAAATTTGTAGCATGCAAAATAGAAAAAACCGTTGTTCTTACCTTGTGCCGTCTGCCTTTCAAGACTTGAGCAGGAATAACGATGGGTATACTATCCGAGGAGAGACTATCACGAGATTTCGTGCGAACTGTCACTTGTTTTGGAATAACACCTTGAAATCTATTCAGGTCTAATAGCGCATGATCTCCTGAAATTCCACAACATAAAAATTATCATTATGTTTTTGTTCAGAGATTTCTTTTAGCATGACAAGCGTATGAAAGAAACGAATGACTGACTGGGAATTCTTACCAGATGGACTATCAATCTCAAGAATTTTGCGACCATCTGCAAAAACTGCATAGCCGGTAACTACGGCACCATTTGACGTTCCAGCCGCTGAACAACCAAATGAAGCTAATTTAAACAATTATGGCGATGTAGTGAAATTGAATAAAACAAATGATAAGCGTCGTTTAATCCCCTGAATACTATTTAAAATGCTTTTAAAAAGCTTCATGTGAAAAAAAACTAGTACTTTCTCCATGAATAAATAAGCAAATGAGATAGTTTTACAAGTCTGGCGGATGCGATTTTACCTGCACCGCCTATTTAAGTATAAATACTTTCTTAAATCTTGTTGCCCTTGGGTTAATACTTAATATTTTAGTTGTAAGTGCTAAGTTGATATGAAGGAATTGCCACTATATGCTTGGAATATTTTATGTCCCCATCATCTCAAAGTTTAAATTGTAAAAGAACCCTGCCATACGGAAAACTTGAAAGTGAATTCGGGGATTGTCGCAGATCTTTAAGAAACTGGTTTAATGGATCGAGAAGATCATGTGTGTTTGAGAAAAGTTAGCATTTTAAAGCGACTTACCTATTGTAAATGTATTTTTTTGTGATTTTAGAGTAACATGAAATATAAAGTAAGAGTGTAGACTCACCTACAGGATGCCACGTGACGAGAATGGTGTTGTTTTGAGGACCAGGTTCTACTTGGACGTCCACAGGCGGGTCCGGCAGACCTAAACATCCTCGGGGGAAACCGAGACAATCACTTATTTTACCCGAATCATAGACATTCCCGCCGTGAGAGTAATAAACGCTGGTACCTTTCGGAAGTGTTTTGAATTCAGTGTGCGACGATAATTTCTCCATTTGTTTACTACTTTTTTCATCGAAATGTGGAGCCTTAATATTTTTCGACCTTACTGTGACCCGATACGTGGTATTAGGCGTTAGTCCTACGTCATAAGAGGTAAGAAAAAGGGGAAATATTTCATGAGATGCCTGTTCGCCGTGAGAAATAATTACATATTGCGCAATGAATACTCTATAGTGCACCTGTAATCGTGTGACGGTAAACTCCCGGCTTGACTGTCCTAATTTCCACGTTATTTACACATACCACATGCTGGTAATTACTATTACTTGGCAGCCACGAGATAACTGCCGACGTACTGGTGATTCCAGAAGCTCTTACACAAGAAGGCGCAAGTGGGGCGTCTTTTCCAATGACCATAGTACATGCGGCATCACGAGATGATCTCCTATTAGGTGTCACCGACCTTACGCTAATTCTATGTGGCTAAATGGAGAAAAACGGATCGCCTTCTTTAAAAATAATACTTACGCACGACTGAATGAATGAATGAGAAAAAAAAAATGAATCTGAGAGATTTCTTTTTTCTGAGATTCTACAAGAAAGAAAAATTAAATTGTTGTTGATGAGAGAGAAAGAGAGCGAGAAAGACATACCCGATTACAATCTACTCCTTCTACTAGAGCACGAGTTCTTTCATTCGCTTTAACTGTACATCTTAATAGTCCATTTACATAGACTTGATAACAATCGATTGTGCCTGGTGGACAGTCTGGAGGGTTCCAGCCGATTAAAATGCTTTTGTTTAGTTGCCTCTCAAGGGTTAGTTGAACAGGTGGAGGTACTAGCACCGAGAAGAATAAATCTATGAGTGCCAAGCATCGAATTCTTTCTTTACTACCTTAACCCTACGCAGTTTTTGTATGTACTGCACTAGGAACTTAAAATATCTTATCTTGGCGTCACTACACAGCCGCAAAGCATGTTCTCCAAACTAAATAAGACTATTAATCACCACCACAGGTAAATCACCATTACAGGTAAATAGAGATTGGTAAAATTGTGTAAAATTGGACATTCACATGATTTGCGGCTGAAGGGGTTCCAAATCATGCCAACTACAAACTGCTACAGAAATTTTTACTGAATTTAGTAACTTTCTCCAATCGCTCTAGCTCACCTAATTTTTCAGGGTCCCCATCATCATCTATAATGTCTTCTAAATCCAAATACCCGTATTCTTCCTGTCTTCTGTGCATTAGCTCCTCTGTTACGCGACAAAAAAAAAAAAAGAAAAAATATGTATTTGGCTTTTATTGCGTTGTTGCAAACCGCTTTATCTCCTCTAATCTATCAATATAAACGTATTGCTGTTATTGCTAAAACAAAAAAAAAACGAAACAATGTAGTCTATTGTTACTAGTACATAAATGGGGTGTATTATTTTACTCAGAGAAATAAGTGAGCGTACCACTATTACCGTTATTGTGAAGGTGTGTAGTTGAACACGTTACCTACCGATCATTTGTGGGTCACATTTCGGTTTTTGTTCTGACATTACGTATGCAAAACTAATATTCACTACTATGCAAATATATATGCAATAATCTACGTTGTTCTACATTCACAATCAGTTTGCTTGGCATATCGTTACTATGTACATTTCCTTTTTCTTTTGGAGGAGAAGAAAAGTGAAGTGGAATGTGCTCCTTACATTCGGGAAAACGCAAAATACTTTTAGATTTAGTAGTAGTAGCAGATACAATGTCGCACATTCATTTTCGAACATTTTGACATTCTTTTTTTTAGGAATTCTTTGCGAATGAAACCCTCCGAAGGATAGATGCCAACCCTCCAAAAAAGCAAACGGAAATTAAAAACTGACTAAAAGTTTAGTTCTAAAAATATCTCTCAAATTGTATCAATATCTGATGGAAATCACATATCCTAATGTCAAAACTAGAATAAAAATGAGGCCATTTCGCGTAGAATTTAATTAGTTTTTCTATTCAGAAAAATATTTATATGCTTTCTGAAACCTTGAATTGTTCTCGCTCCTTCATGAGACTTATTTTTGTGAAAAATTCTTCAAAATGAGGAAACGTATAAGTCCTTAAGGTGCACATACATCTAATACAAAATGCCTACCTACTTAACAATGCGAAGAATGAAAATGGAAACACGTCATCGTCAAAAATATCCATTCTTGTTTCGTATTGTTTTAAAAGAAAATCTTGCAGCAAAACGTGGATTATGTAAAAGTTCTAAAAGATTCTGCCAGCTTGAGCTCTTTTGCCAAGCACCTGTGTAGTTTCCCTCTAGAATATTGCCTAAATAAACAAGAGGATACTTATTTAGAACGTTAAGTTTGAAATGCAACAGTTCAAAGATCACAGATACGGCATACTTCTAATCATGACTTTCTCCGACATTTCAAATATAGGTAGCCTCTCAAAGCTAATTTTATAGCGACCACACATTTTTGTCGCTTTAATCTTTCGTTTCGATAGATCATCAGCAAAAAGGAATGAATGGTCTCCTTTAACGTGAATAGCGAATCTGCTAACCTTCTCGAATGACATTCGACATCAAATGGTCCTAATTAATTAATTAGTCAACCAAACCTTTCTAGAACCTTTTTTCGAGTCTATAGTGTGTGTGTGTGTGTCATTCTTTCAAAATAACATGGTTGAAGGTAATTTTTAGAGGAACTGATGATGAAGTTTGCCGTGTTTAAGATGGAAAGCCTAAAATTTGTCGTCATCGTTGTCCTCGAATTTTAATTAGATGAACAAGTAAAATCGATTTAGTCAAAGCCACGAGATTAATTTATTACTTGAGGTGTGCACTATCATATGTAGATACGAATATAGGGAAAACATTCTGAGTTCATCCTGGGTCTCTGCCTTTCTTCCCAAGGATGAAAATTGTGTGCACGTACGTATATTGTTTTTTACTTCGCGTTTATTGGATTTTAAGGTGTGCTCTGTCATCAATATCAAATATCAACTACATTTCAGCAAGTTTCTTTTGCATGACATTCTATTCTAATTACCGCTGGTTAAAGTTTAAATGCATCTGTGAACGCCCAACGTTCTTTCAGAAGAAAGAAGCCATTGCATAATATCTATGCATAACATAATATCTAGGCAACAGGGTAACGGTAATAAGAATTATATGGTGGAGTATGGTTTCGCGGTGTCACGTTCTGTACATTCATTCACTTGATGAAAGCCACAGGAGAAACATAATTACGGGGGAAATTATACGAAAACAATGCTTATGAGGGGTCTGAGAAAAAACGACAGGACAGCTAGCCAAGTAGTAATATTTTTTTCACTCTCTGTTCTGTTGTGCATGAAGCGATTATTTTATTATAAAGGTGAGCACAGTAGTGATAACCAAACAAACCTCGCAATCTGAAGACATCCTTCTGATTAACCGTCACTGGCGGCAGCGTACGCTTTACACGCTTTTTATTCGTTGCTACAAAACACACCGGGAGAAAAAAGCTAATAAGCCTGAAGCCCTTCTTTTCGAATAGAATATTTTTTGGGAAGATTCTTTTTTCATCATCACATTTACAAGTAGACTTGAAGATTTTGCATCTTTTGCTTTCACTTCAATTCTGTGCAGATATACATATATATACATACACACATAATATACTACTTTTTTGTCGCCAGCTAACTCAATTATACAGCATCCAATGCTTTCATCATATTCTTTTTATAAAAAAGCTTCGAAAATCTAAAATTGCTTCATCCGATCCGAAGAAATCTGAAATCTAATTTTATTGCGAAAACCCTGTTTACTTTTTTCCCCTTTCATTTTCTCTGCTTGCGTCATGACATATCTTCGAAAAAATGCATTGAGAAATTTATCTCGCGACTGAGTCGTAAATGGTAAACATCGCGTTCATATTCAAATTCGAGATTTGTTGACATACTTATGCTTTGAAAGTTGTATTGTGTAACTTGTCAAATATTATTATTATTATTATTATTTTTTGAAGCGATGATGATAGAATACGAAAACAAGAAGAGTATTAGGTCAGTCATCCAAAGAAAAAAAACGAAAATAATTAGCGGAAAAGATGAAAGACAAAGAAAATTAAATTTTCTCGTTCAATTACCAATGATCAGCCTTTGTGACTCATCCCCAATATCTCTTGCGTGGTCGAAGTCAAGAAGGGACGTTGAGAGGCAGTCATCTGTATCTTTAATTCCCAACACTACCTGTTGATGAAACTCTAATAAATCTTCGCCGACTAGTCTTTCTACATAATTTGATGGAACTAGCCCACGTCTTCCATCCAGAAGCTCACCATCAAGAAACCCATCCTGCAAAAACGATATTAATTTCTTTGTTTTACCCAATCGTAAATTGAAAAAAAAGTCAATCTACAAGTTATAGTTGGCAAACGTATGGTAGTTTGTATTCCCAATTCTTTCATCTATTCCAATTCCAAAAGTAGTAGGAAAGTTGTGTAGCGATAGAAAAGTCGAACAATAATAAAATAATATTTGCGACGCAAATTTGTCACACAAAGGAAAAATATATGAAAGTTTGATCACATTGCTTTTTTCCCTTCGCGAACTCGACAATGAGATTTGAGCACTTAAAATGACATCATTCTGAATAAATAATGATATGATGTGACTTTTACATGTTGTGCTGTCATATTCTTTTCTTTGCAACTTTGAAAAGTTTGTGCTTGCGAAAAAACATTTGTTGGATGCTTAACATGAACACAACTAACAGTTTTGTATGAAGTTTTAATGGCATCTATTGAATTAACAACACTTTTTCTATGCAAACTTTCCCATTCTAATTATGCGCTTAACAGGTAGAAATAATTAATTTCTTTTAATTTGCAAAAAAATATATACAATAAAAAAATACTTACCTCATCCATGTTACCCCACACCAGGACGTAGTCACCAGCGTTGAGATACAGTTCAGCTTCAGGGTTCTCGTTAGGAGATTGTTGAAATGGATCGTACGAGTACCTGAGAGAGGGTACAACAATTGTTCTCATCAGATCAACAAAAAAGCTCCCGCTTTCCAAAAGTAAATTATTTACAGATACAACAACAACAACAATGCAAACCTTCCTTTCAAAGCATTTTCTGTACACATGATTCATTCTCACGAAGCTAAAAGTTACATACGTTCCATACTCTATTTATAAATGTGACAAACACCTCACCACACCACCACCATCATCGGTCATGTCAAAGTCATCTCTTTACTTTTACCCCAAAAAAATCAACGAGAGGGAGAAAAGCGAAAAGATATTTATACCTACGCTTAGGGAATCAAAAATACTTACATAGGATTTTTTTTACTCTAAAAGCATCAATAATAAACTTGCTATGATGACTATAAAAAATCAATTGTGGGAAGTGTATCTTATATTTATCTTCATATCTTTGTTCAATCGGACATTGCTGTAAGAGACCTCAATAAAACATGACTATCAGTAATGCTATGATAGTTGAAAATAAAAGCGTCTTCCAATCTGATAGCGTGCTATTGAACCATCCTTTGAAGAATACAACGAGTTGAGCGTAATTATACACCTATTCTTCTTATAGTCAGTAGTTAATAGACCACTACTATATACCTAAGTAACATCATCATCATCATCATCATCACATCACATCGTCCCTCTTCCGCTGGACTCACACTTGAGACAAGACAAGACAGGGACGTTGCAAAAGGAGCAATTTCATTTTATTCTCCACCATTATCATTCAAGATGCACTAGAGAATACTTCTGCAGGAAAAGTTCAACAAAGGAAGCATCCAATCCAAGTAACTACATGGAAAGTATTAGGTACAAGCATTCCAATCCAACAAAGCCAACCCACACACACACACACAAACACATACAAAGAGAGAGCAGTGAAATTGGACAAGTCATCAGCTGAATAAAATAGTATCCTTTGCATAAATTCGCAAGTACAAAAACCATGCATTTTTTCTCCATATCTGTTGAAGATCAGCGAAAATAAGGACCCTCTGGGTTAATATTTCTTAACTTTCTAAAAGTGTTGCATTGGAAATTTGCGCTTCTCGACTATGAGCGAGGTACTGGCATTATATATGTATATGGTATAAAAACAGGCAATAAGCAGTTGGAACTGGTAAGGCATGGACATTGAAAAGCCCTCAGAAATTAATCGCTTTAAAAAGTGAAGCATTTTAAAAGAAAGCGATAAACACTGTGGATTTTGCACTTTTTGTAGAGAGAGAGAGAGGAAGTAGTAAAAGTACCCGAGTGCCTTGGTGTAAAATAAAAATTCTCATATGAAATGATAACAAGACTGATAGCAGTAGGGCTGCAGCTCCATAGTAAAGTGAAAGCAGAGAGAAAAAAAATATGCAGTTGTAATAACGAGTGTGGAACTGTTACCGCGAAATGTAGAAGCAAACAACGATACAAAAACATGAAACTACGAGCGACGAACCAACCACGCAGCGTGCATGTATTTTTATGCCCATATACATTTATTTCGCTCGCTTAAGGGATATGATGGAATAAGCGTGTGTGGTCTGCCTGCTTTGGTCTGGTCTTTCTCAATGAATGGAAGAATTGTCGAGCAAAGTCGTTTCACCATTTGGAGAGGAAAATGCGGCAGCTGTTAGAGTCAGCATTACGGAGACAAAAAAATTAGACGGACAAAAAATGGAGGATTGGCAAAAAAACGCTGCTCTGCTCGGCTGCTCCAACAATACAATCCCATAATACCCCCTCAGTTTAATAATGCTGAAGAGAAAATTTTTTTGCAGATATTTGGGCATGTAGGTAAAACCAAACCAAACCAGGCCTCTTTTGGAATGAAGAAGCACTTATGTAGACGCTAACGAAAACAGGAAAAAAAGTTGTAGACATAAAGTACATACCCTTTTTCTACCATAAAGTAGACATATTTGGTGCACATTTGTAGAAAAATGTAGGTACCCATACTGAGAGAATACACCTACTCAAAAAAAAGTAAGAGTAACTTTTTGGGGAGGAAACTGAGCTTAAATAGAAAGTTAAAGCTGAAAGTAAGAGGAGACCTACTATTAAAACATGCTGCAATTCATGTCTCGCATGATTCAGACAAACAAACAAAAAACGAAGGACCATTTCACGTATGGAACTTTTTTTTGCTCTTTTTCCCATTTCTAAATAAACGGTGCAAACTTTTAAAAATAGGAAGGAATATGGCCACGCCAAAAAAAGGGGGAAAATCTTTCGTTTTTAAAGCTTTTCAAATGTCGATCACATATCTTCGATCGCCAAAATATCTTTACTGTAGAAACATGCTTTAAAGATTTTACAAAGTTTTTGCTGAATGCACATTTTAAAAATAACGCAGGTTTTCCTTGCAGAAAAAAAATTGGAGAAGATTCAGAAAAAGCAGAGGGGAAGTGGGAAAGCCACCTCTGAAGGAAAAGAGAAGAAGGAAGCAGGTCAGCTGGGTTTGGATTGGATAGAAAGCGGAACACGAGGATTTTCAACGGATCTACTTATACGTATGTTGCAATATTACAAGTGTACTTAAGTTACAAGAAAAGCGGCAACAGCACTCGTAAACCCATTTAATTTCACCAGTAGTACACACAAACATGAGGAGTACGAGTGTATTGTACAATAATTCCTCAAAAAGGACGAGAAAACAACTGACAATGACCCTGAAATGTATAATTGGAAAGGAGTAAGCGGCGCTATTTGCTAAATGCAGTGTAAATAACTTACATATTTAAAAAATGATGTTTCTAGACAGGAGGGACAAGTTGAACTCGAAGGAAGAAGTGGAAGACACACAAACACAAACATCACATGATAAACATGCTTCTTACAAGAGGAACTACCACAATACAACAACAACAACAACGACAACAACAACAAATACGACAAAGAAGAAGAGTCCTTATATTACGATATCATGAGGAAAAGAGTTAAGTAAGGGAGGGCATACGGAGAATCGAAACTTTCTGGGGAACATAAGTCATAATATAATATTTCTAAACATTCCCTTTCGAAAAACATTTGTAATCACGGAGTGCAGGGGAAAACTTGCCATGATTATATTTCTGTGTGCGCTTCTTTCGCAGCAAAATAATCTCGCTCGTGAGGAAGGTGAAGCTTATTCTGTGAGGTTTTAGATAAGGGGAAGTTAACTTTTTAGACAATGACATTCTTTTTCACTTTCGCTGCTTCTCAAGTATGACTACTCCTCACTGGTCTGCCACTGACTGGCTCCAATAAGCTCTCCGAATAAAAAGTTTTGTACCACTTTTTATTCTGCCGACAATTGTTAACGCAGCCAGGGAAAGAGAGACAACGAATGTATGATAGGACACACCAAATAAAAGAAATACTTTCGCTATGAACGAGCAATGAATGCAATGCGAAAAAATGTGAGTATAGAAAGTAGATAGGTACGTAGGGAAAAAAAATAACAGAGTATGTCTAGTCCAACATTATTTTTAGGGAAAGATTTCCCTCTTTTCCATATAAAAGCGGTATAAATAAAATTGTGCTGCTAATATAATGATACCAAGAAGACTAGTAGCCACTACTACTGCCGCCACCACTGCTGCTACTCCTATTTTCTCTGTCTTTTATGCATAAAGTCTAGTGTGAAGATGCATAATGCGCAAATCCCTTACCACTATCGCACTGCGTTAAAAAAACGAAAAAGCATTAGAGGGAGTTACGTAGGGCAAGAAGTACATTTTTACATTGTTATAGACATTCTAATATTAGTTCCGATAGTAGTAACACTTTCTCTCTCACTTCTGTAACTAACTATATTACGTAGATGTATGTAGGAAACAGCACTACATACATTCGCGCTCATACTGAATACTGAATAGTCTTACTAGTAGCCAGAGTGACAATGTAGGTATGTATTCTAGAGAAAAAAAAAGTCAGAGGGAAAGAAAAAAATGGGCAGAAAGGAAAGAGAGAGAGAGAGAAAGTTGTGCTGGGCAACTAGCCAAAACAGCCGCGATTCATTTTTTTGTCTCTTTCTTATTTTCAGTGGAAGCACTACTCCAACGTTTTCTTTTACCCTTACCGAGCAATGTACACCAAACATCGGCCTTTCCCAGGAATATCCAACATGTCAACAGTCTTCGCATTCATAGTCTGTGGTTGATGCTGTTGTTGGTGGTGCTGATGTTGAGGCTGATGTTGATGGTGGAGTTGTTGCTGAGGATGATGATGCTGTTTGTTTAAGACTATCGTCGTCGCACCACTTCCATTCATTACCTGAGGTTGTTGAATCCCCCCTATGGTGTCAAAAACAAACGAGGAAATCAACAACAAAATGCATAAAAGCAAGGAAATGACATAAAAGTTACTTTTAATATTATGCAGCAGAAATGAAGATGACTAGGCTGGAGGGAGCAAAGGAAATCGAAATGGCAAATGCAAGAGTCGAGATGCTAAAATAGTTTTTTTATTTACGGGGGCTTCACAAAAGGGTAACAAAAACTTAAGAAATAATTTTATTTCCTTTCCCCTTTTATGGCGAATTTATTACTTTCACCAGATTGACAGTGCACTCAATCGTACATTTGCATTAATTAGAATTTGCTCTTGCTCTGCTGACAAAAAAATGTATTGTGGAAAAGCAGAGAGCTTCTATGTTCTCTTATTGAGTTGTGGCATTTGTGAAATGGGAACAAAGTTTTGATTCTTTTGAACAAACGTAATGGTACAAAGGAAAGGATAATGATATTGCCACATGTAATCTGTTGTATTTAAGAATGTATTAAGTAGTAATACTATTTGCTTTGAAAGGAGAAAATCCTCTTCTGACCTGTTTTATTATCAACATGAGCAGTCGTTATTATTGTAGGGATGGCAATAGACTGATGCACCAATCCTGCAGGATTGTTTCCTTGAAGATGTTGCTGGAGTTGCTGCTGTTGCTGTTGAATCGTGGCTTGCTGGTGAAATGTTGGTCCCTGAGAGGTAAACAGGTGCCCAGCGGGAATAACAGGGAAAAAGTTTGTCGGCAAGACAGTGGCAATCTGCTGGAATTGTGGAACTCCCCCAATTGCTGCTTGCAGAGCTTGCACTGATGTAGCACCTGGAGGAAGTAAACCTGCCGCCTCATAGATACCCGAAAGATCCCGTGATGTGCACCCTGAAACTTTCCATACAAGGTTAGTCTCCTTTAGAAACAATTTTCCTGATTACATTTCCGCCAAATCGCGTCACTACTGCGTTTAAACGCTTCATACAGCAAAATAGGGCTTCAATTAAAATACACGTACACACAAAAATATAAGAAATGCGCTGCATTAAACAAACAAAGTATTCGCATGCAACATATACTGTCCTTAAATACAGAGAAAACCAGGAAATTTTTTAGATCCTCACATTTTTCATGTACTGATTTAAACACATCTGTGAAATACGATTAAACGAAAAAAAGACATTTATTTTTTTATATGCAAACGTTTCAAGATGAGTAATCATGGAGAGAAGTTTTTGCAAGGACATTCACATCACTAAATATAAAGTTACTACTTGATATAAAACTCAAATATTTTGAAAAAAATAACAAATTGTCAACTTCATCATCTCATATTTAAGATGGCCCATAATTACCCTCTTGGAACGTAAAGAAAGAGTAGGCAAAATTCAATGCATTTAAGTTATTACCACATTGAATAATAAAATGTTAAATAAATTTGTTTCAATAAAATGTACATTTTTCAGAACTCAAAGTAAGATAAAGGTGTAGCCAAAGTCGGCCTGAGTTTTACATACGGACCCTGCATTGAAAACGTAGCCACTTGATGATCCAAAAACTTTATTTATTTTAAACTTTAAAATTTTATTGCAGGAAACATCCAAAAAAACGTAGGAAAAAAACATTTTTGGAGGAAAATTACATTCAGTGAAACGAAAGAATTTAGAGGGAACTTTGGTGCAAAAAGTAGTTTTTAGGAAACATGGATCAACTTACATTTAACATTTAAATACTTCAATATTTGAGGGTCGTTAAAAATTCATACAGGGTCCGTCAGTAAAACCTAGCCGTAAAAGTTCGTTCTTAGATCTAATAGATTCCATTGGGAAATAATAGCGACAAGGATAACAACAACTTGCGAAACCTTTACGAAATAATTTCAGGGTCGTTTCTAAGTCAATTAATTAATTTGTTTATTTGATTCCTTTGATGAGTTTGTTTTCAAACTTTATGAGAATCTATGCGACTCGTGGAAAATTTTTCTGTATTAAACTAAGCTACCAGCTATACGTGTACAGCTATACTCAATAGTGAGTATGTATTTACTTACTACCTACATTCAAATCAATCTACATGAACTTGAAGGATGTTTTTTTTTAAATTATGTAAACCATAACGGTCATACAAAGGGTTATATGAAGCAGCCATTCCTCACCACACTCCTCCAAGTTGTAATTCCAAGTAATCAAATATTTTGAGATAATTTTTTTATATGAAATTTGGGGCACAGGAGAAAGCAGTTTCTTAAAGACAAATGTACATGATTAGATTTATAGAGTAATTTGAAGCATTTCAATATATATCGTGTAGAGGAATTTTATGTATTACTAAGCATCTGATTGAATTAAAAAAGAATTTTTAGGAGGGAAGCATTACAGAAGTTTTACAAAATTACGAGAAGGCAGAAGAAGATTATTACATTTCTACAACACTGATTCAAATACTGAGAAATATAGATATAGAGTGTGAGAAATGAGCCAGGATAAACAATATATATATATATACTTTAAATACGAAATGAGAGATTTATAGAAGAAAGCAGTTTCAAATTATTACTTTCATTGGCTTACTTGTGAATACGAATGTAAAAATCAATCAGAGAAGAAAGATTACTGAAAATTGTCTTAAATGAAAATTGTTTTTAACAAGTTGAACTTTTTCAAAAGGGGGATTTCGAATCATAATTATCACGAATTTTTAAAATTCCATTTGCCATAAGAAGAGTGTAGTAATGTATCGATGATTTCTTTTTTATGAGCTTGCGTGAAACACAAACTCTTATCAAAGTTCATAACTCCCGATGAAAAAATAAACGTTTAAAAAAATTAAGACTGTAATTGCCAGTTTTTACACCAAAGTCTCCAACAGAGAGTCCATTATTGTGAAGAGAGTAACTTTTCACACATGACGTCCATTAGTTTATGGATAAATTAACAAACATTTATACACTATGATATGATGAACTAAGATCTACCTCTACCTAGTTTACATCTAGTTGTAAGTGGTGCTGAAAATTTCGTTGGCTCGGAATGTAATTTGCTAGAATGCAAAACTCACTACATTTTTTTACAGATAATTATGAATTTTGCTGGTGAATCAGTTTCGCAAAGTTAAATGGTTTTTGGCGCAAGGATGGAGTGAAGAGTCTGATTTTGTGGTCATTGTAAAGTAAAACACCAAAAACCGGAATTACCTAGACACATACACACATACATTGCTGTGGTGTAGTGACATGAAAGAGGAAGTTTGCCAAAGTGTTTTGCCAGCTTAACGCAATTTTGCTTTTACAAGTATCTTGTTGCGATCAGGATTAAAAGACACGCTCCGACACAAAACCTGAAGTTCTGTATCTTTCAAGGAAAGTAGCGGAAGCTACTGATTCCACTGATAAAAAAAAAACACTGTGGAGAAGAAAGGATAAAGAGAAGGGTTGTTTGCTTCGGTTTGTTCCAGCAACGATGAAAGGTAGACTAACTAGGGCACTGAAAGAAGAGGAACTTGCGATGGGGAAATTGATTAGATTACAGGAAAAAGTTGAGTATGCTTGTCGCTTGTGTTTCGTTTCATACAGGGGAAATCAGCTCGTAATTAGGGATGAGATGAGAGAAAGGGATTGAAAGAAAATTTAATTGAAGATACCTGGATAGAAAGAGTTGGTCGGTGGGTTAGTTTGCATCGTGCGCAAAACTCTTCTAAACAATAGGCATAGCTTAATGAAAGGAAAAAGCGTAGGTCTTCAAACATTGTTCAATGGTCCGGTTCAGTCAAAATCAAGTACGATAGATGGATGAATGATGTTACAAAAGAATAGGAAATTAATTGGTATAAAATTTAACACGCACAACAAGGTTTTTCAAAGTAAGTCGGGGAAAAAGGAAAACGGTCAAAACCATATTTCAGGGTTGTTGAATCGGGACAATATTATTGGCTAGTAGAATTGGCACGGCACAGCGTGGAAAGAGACTAGATCGTACGCCAAATTTAGTGAAGAGCTCAAAAGATGCACGTGAAAGCTCGAGGTGACGCTCTAGGGAGACGTTTTGTTCAAATTGACAGTGCTTCATAAGGTTCATGAACGGACGAATGAACATTCTTACACAATTCCCTTTGCATTCGGCTTAGTTTTTGTGCGCTTTGTTCATTATATATAGTTTGAAAAGAAATTGAAAAAATAGCTTCCTTCGTCCAATAAACTCTCTTCAGCATTATTACGTAGCTGAGCTCGCTCGGCAAGTATTGATTGTACTGTTTCCGTCTGTCTGTCCATCTGTGGGGCCGATAACTCTCGAAAGACGTTATCGATTTGCCTCTAGAACAGAGATTCCTTGCGTATTAATGACGAAACCTATTTCTTTTTAGCAAAATCGGTCAATGATCAAAGGTTGATTCTTTTCAATGAAACACATACTTTGAAATTTTTAACTGTCAACGTCAGGAGATCGCTTTATATTTTTCTATAAGCATGTCTACAAAATATTTTCATGTATTCAGTATTTACATAAAATAGGCATGGCAAGTTATAGAAATTGAGTGACATTAATATAATAGAACATTAAAACTATATTCCGCAGATTGCTTTTAAGACTTTTCCTCAGCTACGTCGCTATAACTGCTTAACTTAACAGCATTATTAACTTCGAGCATTCGATTTGTGAGCAAGCAGAGCGGCATAGAATGATGATGGCAATTGTATGTAGTACTCACATACTCGTTCTCTTTCCACCTTGTTTGATGCTAGTAATTTTGTAGGATTTGAAAAAAAATCGAATAAATGTGTGCTTTGAGATAAGAAGAAAGGAGAAGCGGTATACTATGGTATAGTAGCATTAGTGGTGGCAGAATTAACAGTGGCAAAATAAAGCTTCCGCTGCTTTCCTTCATAATAAGATTTTTGCCTATCCTACAAACATTATTGAATTACTACTCAACATCACTGAAAACATGCATTTTGTGTCTGAAAAGAAGAGTCTAAAAATCAACAGTGCTTTTTCTCAATAATAATAAAATTCGATTTTGATTCCTTTTCTTTCGCGTCATTAAAATGTTACTTTCAGCATTCTCACAAATTGTCCAGATACACAGGCCCAATATATGTTGACACAGGCTTTATTTTTTACACGAATTGAGCAATACCTACGGACGAACGAATAGCCTGCCTTGTTTTATGGGCGGGTGTTAAGTAATAGTCCTGGTTTGATGACATCAATTAAAATGCACTATTACTTCCAAAATATTTATCATTGCATTGTCAGCAGCGCCTAATGTGTAAAACCTGTTTTCTACTCTATAATTATACTCAGTGGCTTACGCTTTAAATCTATCTGAACTCTTTGTCTACGCGATATAGTAGCGGTAGAATAAACAAAACGGATTTATAGTGTTAGTTTGGCATTTTTTTGACTTCTTTGCATTATTTTATGCAAAAGGCCGTAAAGTTATTTTATGTATATCTTACTTTCATCTTCATCATTGTCATTGATTTTGATTTTAGGTATCTGACGGTAGTATTTCGATGATGTTGGATTTTTAGGTAAAGTTCGTCTACGTGGTGCTGGCTTGTGGTCTGGCGGTTGGGTGCTAAAACCGTCTGGACAAGAGCCATAAACTGCGAGAAAGAAAAGAAAATAAACGGCCACAATCCAAAAAAATAAGTAATAAATAATAATGCATTGATTGTTCAGAAATCTTGCTAAAAACGTTGCAAATGTTAAAAACTTTTCTTTTTTTTTTAGTTCATGCAAATTTACTTATTAATAAAAAACCAATTTGGTGCATTGTACTTACGTAATGTTATTTTACCGTTTTTTTACTCTTGAGTAAAGAAATTAGTTGGACGAGATATATTTTTTTCAACCAAGATCTTGTATTAAATTTTCAGTTAATCATCATTAATATGCATTTTTTTTAGTTATTTTTTAAGAACGTAGTTGAGCATACCCATTTGGAAGTTCAGATGACGTGTATATGGAAGCTTACAAAAATAACATTAAAATTACTGAGAGTGTTTTACGGGGGAAATGATTAAATGCGGTGACTGTGATTATTTGACGAACTAAAAATGGTAGTTTTTGCTAGACGTGACATCATATCATGGCATGAATCAAATCATTGAAAATATTTTGAGAAACTCACAGTTTGAGTACGACCCAGAGTTTTCGATGACTGGAAACTAATACTACTTGTGAGAGAGTGGAGTGGACTGTGCGGTGGTGCTGTTGTCGGTTGTCGTTGATGCGATAGAGAAATTGAGACATTTCCAGAATGGATTTCATTAAATTTTTTTCGAACATTGACTCGAGGCTTTTTATAGTGCATAAAATATAAAAGATCAAATAACATTTTGATAAGGAACTGTACAGATCAGTCAGTCACTTGTTCGTCCAATCACGCGGACGTGACATGTGATACATTCATCAGAGTAAAATTGAATTAGAACTTTTTAATACATGGTTGAAATAGAGGGGGGCATGGGAGAAAGCAGGCAATTTATATTTCACGATAGAATGAAAACTATTCCGTTCCAGGAAACAGATATCAGGAACAAAAATATATCTCTTTGCGCAAGAATTCATGTCGAGTTTCCGAAATATTCAAGCAAAGCAAATTTTAAGTTTACACACACAACACATATGCACACATCAACAGTATGGGTTTGCTAAGGAATACTGTAACTGCGACTATCTACACTAGGGTGGGGTAACCTAAGACCGCTCTAATGTCGTGTTCACTCACTCAAGCGACGCAATTATACTCACTATCAAATAGATATATGTATGTTTAAAAAATTAGAAAAATACTGAAGGACGCCTCCCAAGTTTTTGTCTGTAAAGTGCAACGAAAACTAAAAAGAGTTTCATTGGAATGTAAATGAGGTGAGTTTAAGGGTCAAATAGAGTTGATTGATGATAGGTAAGCAGAGAAAAACTTGAGAATCGCTTTTGATGTGCATCTTGCAAATTTGACAGGGACTGAGCTGAGAGAGAATGAATGTCACTAATAATAATAATAATAATTGTAATAGTAATAATAATAATGAAATGCCTGAGAGAAAGAGATAGGAACTATTGAACTATGCTCTTAAGAGGAGAACTAGAAATTTACCGACAAAGAGGAGGCCTATTCTAACATCTATAGAAAGTGTGGAGTGGGCTAGGAGGAGAGTCCTACCGGAAGATGCAAACAATTCATAAGATATATTTGTGGTAGAGAAGAGAAAAAAAGTGAATATGAGATAGAGAGAGAGAGATATATAGAATAGATATAGAAAGAGATGGGTAAGAAGACGTTGAAGAGAATATAAATGGACCCTTCTTGAAAAAACTGTTTAAAGAGAGAAAGAGAGAGAAGTGTGAATAGACTCACCAGCATTCTTATCTAATTCAGCTAAAATCTTGTTATCCTGTTGAATTTTGGCTATGATTCTTTCGATTTCATGATTGGAAGCGATAGGATCATCAAATTGAAGAGACTTTTGAGAGAGGAGTGTGTGTCTGGACTTGGTGTGCTGAACACTTGGAGTAGTGGTGTTGGTCACCTGGGTCAGGTCAGTCACGGAAGTGCTGCGCCTCAAACGCTTCCTACCGTGTCTCAGAGGAGAGAATGAGGATTTATGGGTCCGCGGAAGCGAATGTGACACACCTGTTGCGACAAGCGAAGGTGAATTTGGTGAGAAAGATGATTTGGAAGGGAAAGATGACTCATGCAACTCAAGCGATTTATCTTGGAGATGCAACGATCTTGGTACTCCACCTGACAGATAGTGGTACTCGGAAGTAGTTGGATGACCTATATGTAGCAGTAATATCATAATAGATAGAGATAGACACACCAAATCGCAACAAAAATCCTTTGCTTTGCTTAACCTCTTCTCAAATTCAGGAAGAATTTATTATGCATATGATAACACAGAAAGCTACTGAATTCAAGGATTAGAGACGATTACGTAGGAGCTCGTTTTTAAGGGAATACAAGAACAAGGTTGGTTATTAATGCTTTTAAGGTAAATACTCTATTGTCCTTACATTGAGATCGAACAAAAACAATTCGATATTTGTCAAGGCATTATACACCCACTCTACAAAGTAGGTATCCATATATCATATCCATACAGTACTGTAAACACGCAGCGATCTTACGAGGAAAACATTAATTTTCACTCGTCAAAGACTACTTTTCAGTTTTCACTGAGCATCAATAAATCAGCAAGAAAAGCGAAAAGACATTTAAGTGTGCGCACATAATCTATTATTATTATTATTTGAACGATTAAGAAAATAGGAAGAACAAGAGAGGAAGCAACCTTCTTTATGTTCTACTTCAATCCTTAGATGCTTTTAATCATACAAAAGTTTTTTTTTCTGCCCGCCTACATAGAAAGCTAAAAGTACTTATTCGTGCCTCTACTAGAGACGACAAACATTAAAAGCGAAATACAGTTGCACGACATCATACACTTGTAGTAGGTGTAGTTTCATTGTTACAACAACTACTTCACAAAATACTATGTGTCTAGTTGCTGAAGTAGTGGTAGTAGGATAAATAACAACTAGTTCAGCTTTTGATCGCACAGTACATATTACAGCCATTACCCAACAGTCATTCGACTCGACACTCCCCCTCAAAATAAAATTTGATGACATCAATCACTATTCAATCGGTGATGACACATGTACACGATAAATGATAGCTGTCACTGAAAAAAACCTTTCCGTGGATTGCAAAATGCGTCAACGATGACTCTACACATTATTACGTTTATACTCGGTGTCCACTTCTGTTCCACCTCCTGCGCCTCGAAAATTGTATGCATTGTTACCTACCAATGAGCCGGTGATACATAAGTAGATAGTGGTGACTGATGACAGCTTTTACTTTATCAGTTTCAACTTTCCACCCTATTATTGTATTCGGGGAAAGCGTATTAACCACATTTCTTTTGCCAATCATACAAGAGATTCTAAATATCCTGGCATATAGGAAAGTTCTTGATAATTAACAATTACCCAGATGTAAGTACTCAAATATAATCATTATATGCTGTTGAAACCAACTTTTACTTTAAACAAAAAAAAATGATCCGATTACGAAGAGGATTGCATTTCATTTGTTACGGTTTTCCGAAAACAATACTTTTATTTTATGTCTTTTCATTTTTAAAAAGACTGCAATAATGATAGTTAATGCGTGTAGTTTTTCTGTAAAAAAAATAAAGCATGATTTTTGCATTGAAATTAATCTAGAAAGTTTTTTTTTCAAACATCCACAAATGGTTTTTTGAAGTATCAAAAGGGATAGAACACAAAAAGCAAGCAAAATAATTCTGAGAGAACAGAGATTTTTGTGTCTATACGCCTACGTTTAAAAAAGTGATCAAAAGGAACTTATTGCTACACGCCAACATTTAGAGAATGAAAACGTGATATGAAATGAAAGAAAGTTGTACGAGCAAAGATATTGGAAAAAGTGAGAGTGATAGAGAGAGAGAGAGATAGAGATAGAGACAGATACATAAATAGAGAGAGAGAGAGAGAGAAATCGAGTGAAAGACGAGGGACATTTTTGAAAAAGAGATTTGTTTAATGATAAACCAATGCAAAAGATAAAGTACTACTCGTTAAAAATACATCAAGTACGTTTATGAAAAAAGTATATATAGTTTTAGATAAAAGCTGAGAGTGCATTTATTGTTTTTGTCTTGATTTTTGTTCTTTATATTTTATTTTTCTCTACCTCTTGGGTAAACTCCGGCTGAATGATAGAGTGATTGATGTTGTTGTTCCAAAATTGCGTCCAGTGAAGGAACTACAGGGGTGGACAGTGCCGTAGTGCTCTCTCCACGACTCAGAACAGAGTCTAGCAAGCACAAGGATTGAATCACTAGAGACCAGTCAAACTTTTGTTCCAAGTTTTACATAACATACGTAACTTGAGAATACATAAGTAAAAGGATGATCAAATAAAAGAGAAATGAAACCAAACATTTTGTTTTGGAAGCAATTGGTGTTATAAAAGATAAATAAAAGAATCTTGTGCAAAGAAAAATGATAATATATATCATCTCAGGTGCAAGTGTTTCTTAAGGTCATTTAAAACAAAATTAGGTACAATATTTGGACAAGGGAGTAACAAGAATAAATATTGTTGCGAAATAGACATATTGAGTACAGACATACACAGTAAGTATCTCAGGGAAGAAACGAAAACAGGTAGTATGCAAAACGAATATGACAATCAATTCAATCATTTGAGAAGTCTTAGACATACATTCGTATTGATTAGTGCCGTAGTGTCGCCATCTACATAGGTTTAATATTGTAATTCCATCCAATCCAAGAGTAAATCCAATGTGCTCGAGGCTTCCTTTCATTTTCCCTTTTGTAAAGTTACACCAGATTCGATTTACTTAATTTTCCACATTTTCATCTGAACGATACAATTTTTTTCCACCTCGGCTCAAATTCAATTTTCACGGTGAATTCAATTCTCATGTGGAAATGTGACATTTGAAAATTTTTAGCTAGGAGAATTTCCCGATTGTCCCCAATTCTAACTCCTCAATTGTCTTGTACGCACTTACAACTGAACATGATATTCAGGTAACCAGTTTTTCCTTCACTTACTAATCGTGTTGAAGCCACTGATTTTCAACCCTTCCTTAATATGATGGAGGAGAAATTCTCATTTCGAAACAAAATGTAATTTGCAACTTTGCTTTGTATTGTCAACAGTTGCGACTCGTTAGAAATGTTAGAATTTTTTCACTAATGAATTTATAACTTTCGTTACTAATTATAACATTAAGTTCAAATCATTGCGGAAATAACAACATGACTGACGCGTATTCTAAAAATAAAAATGCAATGACAGCAAGTTGCTATAGACAAGTGATGACGGGCGTAGCGATTTTGTCTTGAACAACTAGCTCAGCACTCTACTTGCTCTTCACCCACTCTTCCAATCTGACCATTCAATGCAATGCAATATTAGTATAATGCCTAATTAGATTTAGCGTGATTGTCTCGAAACCAGCAAAATTATTAAATGGATTTGCTCTTTCGTCATAAATAAGTAGTTCTACTTTTTGGGTGTTTTTTGTGCTTAAAAAAAATTGTGACAAAAATACAGAATGCGTACTACTTAGTGTAGCTTTTTTTCTTTGCTGTTCATTCAATGCATTTTCATTGCAGTGCTAATATATTTTGTCACATGTTATGTCATGTCTGCTATCGGGCTTTGGTGACTAACCTCCTATTCATTACTTACGTGAGCAGACAAACTATTAAGACTTTGTCTCGACTCCACACCACACACGCGATCTTTCTATGTACAAGGAATTCGAACGAAAATGTCTTCCAAAGTTATTATTCCAAAGGCACTGATTTCGTTTTTTTAAATAAAAGCATTCTTTGAAAAAAAAATATTTTTGCTGTCAGATGAAATACAAAAACGATGTTTCAACTTAATACGGGAACGGCATTTGTACATACAATTCATGAAAGTCTCTTACGATGCAATTTTAACAATGTTATAAAAGATTAGATGACTGTACTAAAGTTTCATTTGTAATACCAACAAACTTCAAACGAACAAATCAAACTTAACCTTAGCAGTTCCAATTTCATAATCCTCGTCACCACATCGATTCGATCTTACTTAAACAATATACGCAAAATTTGGGGTAAATCAATTGAAATTATTGTGCTTTTGTTCCTAGAAACAATGACAAAGACATTTCTATATTCATATTTAGTTAAATCAATTTTTGCTTTCTGAACGGCTTAATTGCTTTATGAAGTCCTTGAAACAACGAAGAGCAACATGCATGGACACCCTGGTATGGGATTTTATGGGATACTCTTCTACTTTCCTATTAAAAAAAACTTTACGAAGCTCTAAAAGTCAAAGTTGTTCCTTTTAACTTTGCATTAACTCCTATTAATTGAATCTTTATCTGGAATGATTTCGAAATGATCGAGTAATACAGACCTAGGTAAGTATGAGATGGCTCGTATAAATGCTCTCATATTGCCCCTGTATCCTGTTGTTCTCAGTTTTTGGTAAGCACTTTTGAGTAGCAAAACTCATATCATTCAGAGTTTGTTAAGCAAACGAGAATAAAACATTTTCGATTGCTTGAAAAACGTACTTTTGTGATTTTCGATTTGTTTCTTGGGGAAAAGGAACATGCCGTAATATCACTACTGCAATTACTGCTTGCTTCGTAATAGAACTCTCAACTCAATAGGCACCTTACCAAATATGAAAGGTTTTATTCCTGAGATCAGAGAAAGTACTAGTGTACGTTTTTAGGTGTTTAGGGGTTAAGAAAGTGGTTTTTTCTACTAATAACTTGAGTTCATGTATGTTTAAAAGTCTCTGAAAGGTTTTTGTTTGCTCCCATTTTGGATTTATGGGAATAAAAAAGGGTAATAAATCCCTAGTTTGATTTCTCATCTATCAATTTACTGGGAGGGATGATATGATGATCACGATGTGATGCCAATGCAATGTTATTTACAGCAAAGTACTTGTTAGAATAAGCATGTGTAAGAGAGCTGTATATTTTCTTATGAAAACGCATGAAATTGTTATTACTGCTGCTGGTGGAACTGATAAAGCGCATCAAACAAGCAGTTAGTTCCCTAATCATTATTATGCACATAACATAGGAAACCTAAATGCTAGAGCTACCAGTATCAGTTTATTAGTATGGTAGAGCAAGAAAACACATTTAATTGCATGTTCTCGAAAGAGGGTTTTTTTTTGACAAAGGGTCCAGCATCCTCGTCAAAAGGGTTTTTCAACTAGCCTTTTATGTGACTGCAAATGTGATTTTGGAGCAAAAAAAGTTCATTTTGCTGGAGTTAGTGAATTGGGGTGACTTGAAAAGGACAATACCGTTTTACCGAATTGATTTTTCGTGCGAAAATGAATATAACAAACGAGGGCATAACAGACGAACTAACCATAAGTATTGTATTAGTAAAAAAAAGAGTGACAATTTGCCCTTTTCAATTGTCATGCCTTATTGAAACTGCAGGCAAGGTGTAATCCGAGCAAAGTTTGCTCGGAATATTGGTTGACGAGATACCTAACGTGATACCTAAATACTGGGGTTATGTGAATCAATATCGGCGTCCCTTGTTGAAATCAAGAAACACATTTTTATGCTGACCCTTAAATGAGGACCTGTACTATAAAATGAAGCGATTGAAAAACTTTTAAGTATTGAACCTGTATTAACAGATTTAAAAAATAATAATAAACACAACAAGAATAATGTCAACGACTTTTTGGGGGAAAGGAAAGAACTAAAAGAGTTCCATGAGAGTGCGGTGTTTGTCAAGATCACCTTGCATGATGCTTTCGATTGCATGGCTTTTTTAGTTTCAGCACGTGTGGAATTTCCTTCGCAAAAGGCGATACGAGTGAGCAATATAAGTATGTCATAAGGGAAAAGTAACGAAATTATGTTGCTCAGGAAAAAAAGCAATGGATTCGATCAATTTTTTGGGTTCGACTTAGGTCTCTCTGTATTCATACACTTTTCACCGTGCGTTCCACTACTTACTTATGTCGACGATATTGAGTTCACTCAAGAGATTATGCAAGTGGTGCTGGTACAGAGGGGAAAAATATATGGAACGGGTATGAACCTCCACACATATTTATTTATGACTTTTCCGTAATCAATCCACATGCCGCTGGAAAATTGAAAATCGCTGATTTCATTCTCAGAAAATTGTAGTAATCTGGAGCTCAATATATGAGAGCCACGAACAAACCCTGGAATTCGTTTTCCCGACTCGGATAAAACATACATGATTGCACGATTTTATAGACTAATTCATGCAAAAAATTGGTAATTCTAATTCCCGAGTGATTAATTGTTATGAAATTATTCAAAACGTACGTAACATTTGAGATTTGCATTGCGATATGGTCAAATTGGTATTCCTATTTACTATCTGGATAAATAATATCTAGAGACATACATACATTTGTATGTGTCTTCACGGTTAATGAAATTTGCTAATCAGTCGTCGCAACTTGGTACATATTTACCTTCATCCGTAGGTTTCTAAAACGTGTAAGCTCGCTAATTTCAGTAGAGCACTCATCCCAAAAAGTTTGGGGTTTGAAAATAGCTAAATAAGTTTGGCCATTTTGATTGGCGTGTGGCGTCTGATTCATTGAATTTATGATCGGAATGTAGCAAAGAATTTCTATGGGATTTTGGGGCGATGATGCTGAATACAAATACAGCATTATTTACGATCGTAGAAAAGTACAGAATACAGATAGATTCCTTCATGGCTAGACGTGGTTTGCTTAAGTGCCGTAGATATATAGCAAAAACAGAAAAAAGTGAAAGAAACTGAATGGAAATAACTTGGAAGCATTCAGAAGACAAATGCGAATGAGACATTTTGAAATAGTCCTGCTTTCTTGGAAAATAATTTTATGATTGATATATTTTTAGCCTCAAGACGTATGAGAAACGTCAAAAACATTGACTTACCTGGAGTTGAGCAAAGTGGCGAATCAGGAGGAGAATGTCCAAGGGATGAATGTCTGGATGATGAGGCACGGACAGATTGTTGTGATCTTTTAAGTGCTGTCAACTCCAACATCAACTCCTCATGGCGTACAATTTGGAGCTCCGTCTTCTTCTCCAACTCACGGATCTTGGACTAGAATGAAAGCAGAAAATATATTGCTCATAAATGTGAGTGGCGGAGGCACTCATCACTATTTACCATAAATGGATCCATCAGATTTTCCCGATCATCGCATCAGATCGAGCAAACAATAAAGAAAGCAAGGCATGGAAAAGAGCGATAAGACCACAAGGCCAGCGTAAAAAAAAATAATAACGCTTCACCTTCTAAAAATATTAATCATTTTAAGCTGCTCTACCTGCAAAGCTTCAATGGTCTCCTCCGACTTCTTTCTGTCGCTTTCACTGAGTTGGGAAACTCGACTGACTTCATCTTTCTTCTCCCGTAGCTGAGCCAAAGCTTCGGCATGCTGTCTCTCAAGTTCTTTCCTTTGTTCTGACGCCTCACGTAATTGCTACAAAATTAATTCATATTCACGTCATATTCCCCCAAACAACAACCTACGCTGAATCTCTCAATCAGTAATTTAAAATTTAGACTAGTCAATCATGAATGAATGAAAAAATTAGCAAAAAAGGGTAATTCAAACCTTCAGAATTGACTCCAGGTTGGAAGAATTTCTGGAGTCCACTCTAGCAATTTATATATTCTTCCAATCCACAAATGCACTATTAGAAAATAGAAAGCAATAAAAATGAATTTAAAGCCTCCAAAATACTTTCATAAAACTCGCTCCTTGTTTTAGATTTTCTGAGAACAAAGGTTCACTTACGTTATTTGCAGTCATGTACGTTCACGTACACTCCAAACACGGATGATGTTAGCTTGATCTACGGGTGTGATCATCTGCGAACCACGAGTCTTCACGAATTTGTACAATAGTTTTAGTAGTCATACCTTTCAAAGGATTCTTTTTCCAGTTTTTCTTGAGAAAATTGTTTTTATTTCTTTTAATTCACAAATATTTCATCATTCCATTACAGTGCAGAGTATTAACAAGGTTCACTTTGAACAGAACTAGCTAACTCTTGTAACTAGTTAATATTCTCTTTGCACAATTTCAAGAACGTCAACAGTGGAACTTGAGGTAAGACCTATCCTATCATATCATCGGAAAATTTCACTGTACGTCTGTAATAATATTAAATAAAAACTCTTTTGGTTTGGGATAATTAACAAATACTTTTTTGGGAAGTAAATCGTGGAAACTAAAGTAATAAGGAGAATAGTTTACTTGGAAATAGTGAAGGAAAAAACTGATTTGATTAAATATTGGTGTTTTTATTACTTTTACTGCGCTGACTTCCCCACCACACCAGCAGCAGCAGCAAAATAGGACTATGTGGTGGTATTAAAGAACGATAGGAAGTCGTAGAACAAACGCTGCTACACACCAGCACTATCACGGCACACGGCGAGCATTTCTCCTGCTTTTGGAGAAGTTACCACCACGAATAAACTTACTTGAACACTGAGACTTTCTGTGTTCAGGACTTTGGGTGATGATACCAGAAAAAGAAATAAGCAAAAAGAGAGAAGTGAAAGCATAGGAATATGGGACTCTATGCCTCGTTTTTTAGCCCCCTCTCTCTCTTTCTCTCTATTTCTTGCTTTCGTTCTCTCTCTCTCTTCTCTTGCTCTCTCTTTCCCTACTGCATGAAGTTGTTATACTACAAATAGTAGTGGCGTACTATATGTGTGAAAGTGAAAGATGCACTAATTTCAAGCATACATGATCAGAGGGAAACGTATAATATATGTAGTGGGAAGCTAAAGCCTAAACGAATTTCTCGCTATGCCCATGTAAGGTATGCATGCGTGCATGCTCGCTGAACTGAGCCTCTTGTGGACTGCTCCAGTGATTCAGCTTAAGTATTCGTATAATCTTATGGGGAGAGAAAGAATTGAAGGGAAATATAGATACATTACCTGATAGCTCGTTCTCCATTCAAGAAGCGAAAGGTATATGTACGTTACTGAAATTTTATAGATGCCGTAAATGTGCATAGTAAAAGTTTAAGAAAAAGCTCTAGTGACTTTTCTCTTTATTTTTCCTCTTTGCATTACCACAATACTTTATGGTTTCGCATTACCGTTATCTGCTCTATAGATTGCATAAAGCGTTTGCACCAACAGCCAAAACTCTCATCAACCAATCCAAACGAAAATACATATAAAAACAGGTTCAGCTAATGATTACTTTCTGTAGTCTCTGACCAGCAGCAGGCCTTTAACGACTCAAAAAGTGATTTGAACGCTACATCCTTCTCGTCGTAAAGCCAAGTGAGGCAAGCAAAGCACACGGACAGATGAATTCATGTAGCTCAAAGCTTTGCTTCGCTTTGCTAAACTAACTTGAGCTGCGCTAAATTCATGAAATAAACAGGTCTCTTTAATGAGGAAAAGCACATCTCTTTTCTCCCTCATTCTCTCGCTTTCTCCTTTGTAGGAGGTCGCAGGTCGCACCGCACACCACTCACTTTCGCTTCCACAATCGTGTGAGATGCCTTCCTGTTGGAAAGAAAAGGCCCTCGGGGGCAAAGACAAGTATCCTGTGAAAAAGTAGAAACAATGCATGTGGAGAAAGCGTTTTGCATACCGACTCGACGATCTCTCCCTGATTCCCGTGTGGAACACATCAATTTTATATCGCATTTTAAAGCGTACCTTATAGCAACAAAAAACGCAACTAAAAATAGGGGGAAAGAATCAGAATCACTGTGTTCATCCGCCCTTTTTCAAATTCTACGCAACATAAGGAAATCGATACGAACAGAGAAAATTTGCAGCAGGGAATTTCGGTCACGGGGTCTTAAAAATGCGAGGGCTTCACCAGCCTTTGATATACCTTCATCATGATAAAAAAAACGGGAAACACATTGTCAGATAGAGAAAGCACTTTACACGGACCCATGCCACTAAAAATGAATTTTGTGATGCCACCGCCCAAAAATACAAGAGAAAATAAGCAGGGAGTTTGAGAATTGTAACTGTACCTACGAAACGGTCATGTGAATGAAGCCTTGCTCTGTATACCCCACTGCACAGGATATCTAAGAAAGAACAGGGAATTTCCTAGTATTCCAACGATCATAGTGCTCTTTTCCACGCCAGATACACAAGAATTGAGCAATGAAAGGAATAGAAACAGGCTACATCCTGCACTTTCACTCTCCTTTTGCAAGAGGCACCCCGTCTCCACTTCCACAAGCTTGAACATCCATCCACCCAATGATAAAAGCGGACCTCATGCTTCCATGCAATGTTTTCATGTAAAATTTTGGGAGGGACCACAGCAAACCAACCCATACGCTTTTTGCCTACTCAAGTGAATGAACACAATGAGGAAAGGAAAGGAACTGCAAGTGAGTGACTTAGGCAGAAGTAAACATAAAAGGTAAAAATGCATAATAGATTGAATGTACGAAGAAAAAAAACGAATGTGACGAGGTGCTCCTATATTTATATACACACACACACATGTCAATGTGCATGTAGTTATGTACATTTCAATCAGTCCAAGTAACGGAACGTCGTCAAACCATCTGAGAGGTCTCCACGCGGATACTAGAATTAGAATGATGATGAGAAGTGGGCGCTTGACTAAAAAAAAGAGAATTTTTAGCTTTGTACTTCAATTAAACCTTCCATTGTCTATTATGTGATGCTGCAGCGTCATTTACATAAAAATTTACTGTCTGGTATGAAGCATCCATCTGCCATAAGCTGTCGATGTTGACGTTGATGTCGCTGTCACATGAAAAATTTTCATGTGTGATGAGAAATGCAACGGGAAAGAGACAAAGTATTAAATCTGCTAAAAAGTCCGTTTCCGACATGACAAAATAAGCAAAGAAACATGAGGGAAGTAAAGCCAACAACTAACAAACCGATGAACAAGCAATTTAATACAAAATCCTTTGAAGAGGAGAAAAGGACTGACTACCACTGCATTAGAATAGAACCAACCAGCAAAGCAAGTAGACATGGACTTTCCATAAAAAGGCAGATTCAGTTAGTCACTCAAAGGCTTTTGTCTAGAAAACCTGACTTGGGCTTGGAATGGCATAGTCATAAATATATTTCAGTAGTAGCACAGTACATGGACCGTTTAGAGACCGTTTCTTCACCTCTTCTATATATAGACCTCTCTCCCCGTCTTGCGATACCACTGCCACTGCAATGTTTAGCTTTCTAATAGAAAAGTAACTTATTGAGTGATTGAGTGGCTATGTGTGGTTCTATGTTGCTCAAACAAAGTCAGAAACCACTAATTTTCCTCTTTCACATTTTGTTTCAACAGAGGCAATTGAGATTCAACGAATTTCATGGAAGAAAGTAGAAAACTTGCACTCACACCATTGCCTCCGTCCGATATGGCTACCACCACAACTACATAGTTTATCGTTATTGCTCTTTATTCGTACTTTGTAGTTTCCAAGCTTGTAAGCTATTGACGAGGAGAGGAGACATTATTTTCATATAATTATTTCTAGTTAAATACACCAAAATAATCCCCTTCTTTCCATTACTCCAACTCCTTTTGAAAGTAAATTTAATTTTAACTTTCCTCTTTTGTTATTCTCGTATATTTTTAATGATGATTTGATTTACCGCAAAGGTACTTATAAAACCCACATACCAAATATACTGATTACTGATTACTCAGGTGGTATCTCTTTTTCATAGAGACATCAGTGTGGAAAAGCAAAGCGGAAACTTACTTTAGAAAGAGATTAGATAGGCACCACAAGTCCTTTTTCATCAAATCAATCATCTACCTTTATGTTATCAATTACACTAAAAATACTAAAAAAAGCTTTTCTTTTCTGCTGAATGAAAGCCGCTTTAGAAAAGATACTTGCTCAGTCCTCTCCGTAATTACGTAACGCAACAAGCAAAAACAAGCGAAGAAAAGGAACAAAATGACAAATGCAATGCGAGAACGTATGTCCAACCTGAGTCTCCAACAAACATGCATGCTTTGTTGCTTTATAAAGATCATTTTTTACAATATTTCGTATATGTACTTCTCAAAATCTTTCTGAAATAATTACTTAAGAAAAGTATGATATTATCCTTTGCCTCAATCGACATTTTACGTTACAAATAAGGTGATGATTAGACATTAAACCATATAATGCGATAAGACTCTGAACATAATATAATCCTCTTATGGCAATGCTCTTCGAAATTGGACATAAGCGGATTCAATACGAGTTAAGAATGACACTTAAACTGCCATATCTAACCTAACGAAAATACTCAACGTTATCATACGTTATTTTAGTTTTCCCTTCAAACTTTAATCCTTTAAAAGTAGGACGGAAGCATGCCAAAATATAATAATGCTGTTCTTAGAAACTCTCTCCCCCTCTCTCTGTAAGTGAGGCTTAATCGGGAGTATTTCGCCAATTACATTGTAAATCTGGGAGTCCTCTATTATTCGGACGTTCTTTTTTTGCAAAGAAAACAAATGATTATTTTGGTGTAAAGAGGTGTTGTCACTGAGGATGCGTTGTTTGATAAGAAAGGAACATAATACTTACATAAGATCTTTTTTTTCACAGGCAGACATGTCTATTTTCTTCTTACTTAAGGAGAAATGTAACTAGATTAGGTTAGAAGGAAAGTTCTTTGTTGAGATGTAAGTATATACCGTTAAGAGCTGAATTCAGCTCGAAGTAAAGGAACAAAAAGCCTAGTGGCTTGACAGTAATATAAGATTACACACCTACCTGCAAAAATTATGTATGTAGGCCCATACAGGAGTACACCTTTCCTCTAAAGAACTTCGTAAATGTTTTCTACTCGTTCTAGTGTTGTTCTTTATTGAGTTTGAATATTGTGTTGTGCAGCTTCTCTTGATGCAGTGTTGCACAAAGGGAATTGTTGCAGCAGTAGTGGATCTTCCTCCCAGTGAGAAGTTTTGTCAAAACAGCTTCATTTTCTCGAGATTACATGTTGCCTTTGAATTTTTTATTTTTTCGAGATAGAAGCCCTTCACATTTTTTCTAAAGCCGTTTGTTGTCACATTCTAACGTTCCTATTCACTTTGCCACGGCCGCTATGTTTTTTAATACATATAAAATATACACATACTCACTGAAACAAATGGAAAAAGTTTGCTGTTCCCTGCAACCTGCAGGAATAAAAGGTTTTTATTCTTGTTAACCTAGTCGTTTTTCCTGCATTTTGCAAAGTGAAAGGGATACAATTATATAGATGGGAAACAACAATCGTTAAGTCCTCGTCTTTTGTCTTTCATATATTCATTTTCATTGTCAGAGAGAAGAATATGAGGAGAGAACAAGCTCTGAAAATTCTATGCTGCTGTGTTGTTTCACTTGATGAGCGCTTTTCAAGTTCTCACTTCTTGCAAGTGTAAAAAATTTGAAACCAAGAAGGTGGTGGGATCTCTCTTCCATTGCTCTAGTGTCAACATTCAACGACACAACTACTTTACGCCTAATTGGAATTCGAACTAATTAGCATAAAATAAGGCCACTAGAAAAAAGCAAGCGAGGCCAAACAACGCTTTCAGAGCTTAAGCATTCCGACACTAAGGAAATTGCTACTTTCACTTCGGCTTTCCACTTGAAAAAGAAACGTTGGAATGAAATCGCTGGAAACCCAAACGGAAAAACGTCTAAAGTTTTTTCATGATCGATATGAAGAAACAAGTTTGTATTCACAAGGATTTGTTTTAAAAGCAGGTCGAGTAAAGAAAAAAAAATTCGAGGAAATTTTTCTATTTAGTGCCACTTGAACCCACGTACGACACATGGCCGATGGTTTAGTTGGAATATAAGGATTTAGCCAAGGCGTTGTTGAGAGAGTATGCGTGCCTTACAATTAATCAGCTGCACATTACTACATTTACATTGCATAACGTTCTTTTAAAAGCGTTATTAACTTGAAATAAGTAGAAAAGGAATAGAAAAGTTGACATGTAGAAAGCTCTTATATAAATGCCGTTAATGCACGTACAAGGTTGTCTAGCAAATCTCTGGAAATCTTACGAAGCTTTTAAGGGAGGTGTTTTTAACGAACTACCTAAATACGTACGTCATGTCACTTATTGTTAGCAATGTTTTCTACGAGGGAAAAGATTTCTTTCTTTATCAGGCCATGAAACTTGAAATACCTACATGAAATTACATACACATTTATGCAATGAAATTTATGCATGCGAAGGCGCACATCAACATCTGCCAACAAAACTTGAACCATTTTCTTCGTCGACGGAATTCCCATCATCGTGCGTGTTAAGTACGCGAAAAAGATTGTAGTAAATGGACGAGTAATTCGCGCTTTCACAACGATCCATTTTGCAGAGAAAGGGATTTTTTATTTTTAAAATTGAAATAAGAGCTCGCGTGTTACAAAGTAAAAGACTATACAAGACTTTTGCTCAAAATTACTTTAGTATTCTGAGTGAGTAAGGCAACAGCCACGTACTTAAGCCTCCTTCTTCGGTAGGTAATGCATCATGTATGCAAAAATGGTACAACTAAATTGCCCGTAATGAACCACACCAAAAATTTACATTACTTACATGCTTTATTTATTTCTTTTCTTGCTGAAAAAGCAGGAAAAGAATATATTATATCCTTTTCGAAAGCTGAATTGACAAAGGGGAAAAAAATTTGGCTAATAATCAGTAAATATTCAACAGACGAGCCATGAAATCAAAATTATTTCCATATAAATCCTAACATTTATTGGTGGTAGGTGGTTGTGTTGTGGAGTTTGGTGGGATGACAAAATCATGCACTTTACAATCATTGAATTATTCTATAAAAACAACAGTACTTCCATTTATTCATGCATGATTGTGATTGATGTGATTCAATTATCCTGAGTTGAAGCATATAATCTCTAGAGGGATTGGCAAGCGGAAATGGGCTGTTATACTAAACTTAAGATGGGAACATTTTGATGCAAGTAAAATATGCGCGGCACTATCATTACAACTTTGTGATAGGTAATATATATACTTATGTAATGGCAGCAGCAGTTCATGTATTTTCATGTAGTAACGCTCACTTCTTAATGTTGATGACTGGAGAAGTGATTTTGTTGTGATATGAAGACAGGGCGCTACAGTAACAAGAAACGAAAAGCAGCATCGCGAATGCAGCGACAGAACAGAGGTTCAATCTATCGCGAAAAATTTAAGATAGATATCCGAATCGGAATGAGCGAGCTGATGACATGATGAACAAAGACAAAAACCAGTATGCAATGTATGAAGCGACGGAAGTAGGTATTGTAATGTAACATTACGTGTTTTACTTGCTAATGGTCATGATTTCTTAAAATCAGGACGATGTCGGGCGAGGTTTTCTTGGATATCAGTATCCATATAAATGCCCATGGTATAATATGGCGAGTAATAACTAAATTACTTTCACATTGGGTGTTACCTTTGAAAGCTATTTAGTCTTAAAATGTCTGATTGGCTAAAGCAAACGGTTTGTACAGCTAGTTTGACAACAATAAACTATGCTTTCAAGTTCATTTTTGCAACGAAATATAAAAATGCATATTATGTGGATATTTTATGAGAAAATTTCAACTTCTGCATCCGTGGGAAATCCCTTAAAGATTTTCTCTTCAAACCGGAAGGATGCAAAAGTGATAACTGAGCCGAGCCATGGCAGTGACAATAATTTTTCACCCTGTAACACTTCATTTCAGGTTCAAATGCACATCTATATGCTCGTCTGTCCGTCGGTCCATAAAATTGTTTCAAAGGGATTCTGGATCGTTAGCTCTTCCCTCATCGTCGAAAAAGCTTCCTATTTCTTTACATCAAAGAAATGCAAAAATAACGACAGACATCCTTTCAGCGGTCAATTTGCAACATAAAAAGGGTCGAACAAACCAACCAGGTAAAATAAGGATAACATCTTCATAAAAACGTTTATAGCGCAAGCAAGGTCTAGGTCTATTTATCATGAAAGGACAAACTATAACGATATCATCTTTAGTTTGTATTTGTTTGGACTTGGACTCACGTTTCAGTTCACTTTTTTCAAGCATTTCATTTATGTGTTGCTGTCTTTTAGAAAAAAAAAACCGTCTTTCCTGTTCAAATTTTTGTGAAGAAGTCACCTCTTTCCTTTGGTTATTACTTTACTTGCTTTAGGTGAAATACGAAAAATGAAAGTTTGAGCGAGAGAAGGAACAAGTCGTCTTTTTTGCAGTAAGAATGAAGCGGGTATGCTTATGAAAAGAAGCAGGAAACGCAACATTTTATATGTATGAGTATGTGTATATGCAAGCATACTATATTCTTCAGCCAATCTGCTGAATCTGAACTGAAATGTGTAAATTGTCTCAAGCTCAAAAGCAAATACGTAGTCGAAGTCTCGTCTCTAATAAAAAAGTTCATTATACCAACACCATCCGCATATATTCCATACGAACTTTTTTACCACATTTTTATATGCAATGCAAAACAATATGAAGATACACTACACATACATACGTACATAAGCAGATAGTAGAAGCATTGTACCTATCAAAAGGAATCTAGTGGCTAGCGCAGCGTACCTACTACATCTATACAGTATGCATCTATATACCTCGGGTCGGCACGGCTGTTTGGACTCTTATATCAGATCAGATCATCATGATCATGTCATATGCATTTTGTATTCTAATCTAATTCTGCTATTTCTGCTATAACCAGTGCTGCTAAAGCTGGTAAGAAAAGTAATGAATGTGTTTTGTAAAAAGTAAGAAAAACTAATCCTCCTAAAAATATGTATATATACATAGCAAGGAAATTATAAAACGATACATGGATGCACATAATATTTTACTTTTGTAAACTTTTTTTCCATAATTTTTCACTCATTTCTTCGGAGGAACTGAAGTCAATGCAATGCAAAGCAAATTCATATGTTTCTTGCATGTGGTAGTGGTGATGGTTGATGGTAATGTGAGCAAATAAACTTACTGACTGCTGAAGTGAAGAAGAGATCATAACGTATAAAAATAACAACAGTTTTTTTCCTGTTTTTATCATGCATCGTGAATCGTGATCATCATCAACATCATCATATCACATCACATCAGGTTCACTTGAACAGGAGGAGCTCATTCGCATTCGCACCATGTTCTCCTGTGAAATAAATATACGTTCGTTTTCATTTCATGCAATACTATAATTTTTTTTCACTATCATTCATTTACAATACCGTGATCGTCGTCGTCGTGTGACTATTTACTATTACGACGAGTAGAGCAGAACATGAACGGCAGAAAAGAGATCATTTCACAAGGTACTTTAGATGGACAAGTACACAGACACATACATGCATGCATTCAGTTCAGTCAGTGCACCTTGTTTTAAGAACAGCAGAGACCACATTACATTTAAAACCTTTTGGATTGGAGTAACAAAATTTATGAAAAATGAAGGAAGACGATGAAAAAAGTATTATTACATTTTGCATTCATACGCACGTCTTCAGCTTCGAAACCGAATGAATTGTAGAGCGAAAAATCATTTTTTTATTATTGGAAGTTGGAACAATTTTTGTTTGCTCAAGGAAAGATGTGAATTTCGTGTTAGGATGAACGTTAATAGGAGAATTCGTTTTTACGTAATAATCAGTCATGCTGTTGTTGTGTGAGTGAAAAATTTGCTAAAGACAGGGAAATTTTTGAAGGGATTTTTAAATTGTTCCTTGCCCTCAATTGCCTTTTATTAAAATTGTGCCTTCCCTTATCAAATATAGTGGGAGGGGATGTGATTTGAATGACATGGGAACATGGGATGTGCTTCGGTGAGGCTACGACAACGACAACAACAACGACCATGTGTGTGTCCTAGAATGAATGCAGTTGATAGTAATCTGGGGATGAGCAGAAGCGAGGGAAAAATTGCGAGATGAGGATTGTGTTTAATTGGCGAAGGAAAACACAATCACAATCGTCTCTACTCTACAATGAACGACAAAGTTTTTGTGTTTACACCCAGCTAATGTTTTACTTTTTTTGTGAATGAAAAATCCAAGCAATCGTTCTCATGACGTTCCGTCATCATTGCTTCATCGTTCCATTGCAAATCGCTAGACGACATCAATAATTTTGAATTCTTCGTTTGTGTTTCAAGTCCAAAATCCATTTAAAAATTGATAAATGAGGAAATTGAATTTTGGAAGAAGTATTTCATTTGGGGCGTTGCTTAAAGCTCCTACATTCAGTTCAGTGTCAAAGTAGCGTAGCGTGTAAGATAATTAATTCGAAATGAAAGTGGACACCCGGTGGTGAAAAAGACGAAAATAAATGACGAACACAATGTGTGCCCGCGCCGTACTAACGTGCCGACCAAACTCCCATCCGTTTCAGGTAAACTATTCATTGAGTCATCTTGGTTAGTCTTTTTGAATATTTTCTGGATCAACAAATCTCATTTTCAATTTGAATGTAGGATCGGACTCTTCCCCTAGACCAACCGATTAAAATCGGAAGGTCTGTGGCACGGGCAAGACCCAGTCCAAATAATGCCATATTCGATTGTAAAGTTCTCTCCAGAAATCATGCCCTGCTCTGGTACGAGACTGAAAACGGCAAGGTGAGCACAAAAACAAGAATTCACTTCGCTGCGCAGAAACGGAAATGTTGATGGTGGCTGGATGATTAGTGTTTGAAATGTTTTAATTATTTTTGTGTTACAGTTTTACTTGCAAGACACAAAGAGCAGTAATGGAACTTTTGTTAATAATCAACGCCTGAGTAAAAGCTCTGAAGAATCTGCTCCTCGCGAACTTTGCTCAGGAGACATTGTACAGTTTGGTGTTGATGTAATGGAGGTCAACAAAAAACGTATGAAATCTGTGCATTGAAATCAAATGTTTGCTAATAATTTGAAGGTCTTCAAGAACAATAAAAGAATGTCTTTTTGTTCTTTATAGTGACTCATGGTTGCATAATAGCAAATGTTCAGCTCTTTCTGCCGGATGGTAAGGAGGCTAAAGCGAGGTGCGTATTTCAACCAATTTTAATAGTGTCAAAGATCTTGATTTTTTGTGAAATTTAAGTTTATTCTTCAAACTTTAAATTTCAAAATGAACAGCTCATCAACAATTGTTCCTGAAAAAGCCACCAGCACTCCTGTTCAAGATATTTATCTACTCAATCAGTATCTCAAGGTAAGTACGACATATGGGAAAAGTATTGAATTAAATTTACTTTTAAGTATTCTTCGATTGGACATTGGACAAAAAAGACAAATTGGATATGGTTTTGGTTAACAGGAAGCCATGCTTCGAGAACAGGTTCTTGAAAATAAATTAGCAATAATGACCAAACATTTGGCTGGCACCAAAGAGTTTATGGAACAGAACTGGAAAGCTTTAATAGAGGAGGACAGATTGCTAACGAGAGTAGACATCCTGGAAAGACAATTACAAGCATCGCATAAAGTAAAATCATAATCATTTATCTTTTGAGCTATTTGCCGATTTAAACATGACAATGATTAATTTGCTAAAATTTATTTTTTCAGAGCATGACAGAAGACAAGTTGAGAGAGGAGGTCATCCAACTTCTTCAAGACAAGGAAAAGTACCAAAACGTAGCGAAAGACGCTTTGCGGAAGGCTATGCACGAAAAATTAGAAATTTCAAAGAAGTTCTTAAATACAGAACGGTACGGCAAAACCGATACATGATTGTAATTTTCTAAATGAGTTACAGATGAATTATATGTTAGGATTTAATTAAATTTTATCTAATTCCAGGAGCTTGCAAGAAATGGAAAGCCAAAAGGTTTCGCTAGAGGAGATGTGCGAAAGAAACTTTAAGGAGTTGAAAGAATTGGCCGAAAAATTTGAGCAAGCCGAGCAAAATAAAAAAGAACTATCGGAAGAGTTGAATCTCTCGTCACAGAAGTACAAAGAAGAGTTAGAAAGCTTAAATCTCAAAATTAAGGAGAATGAGGACACTCTCAGGGAGAAGAAGCTGCTTATTGAGGAACTAGTGAATAAAATGGATTCGAAAGTTGCTAAAAGTATTCTTTTTGCGCATAATGAAGACGCTGCCGCTATTCTACAGACTAAAGACGCCATAATCAAAGTGGAATCGACAGAATCGAACGACTCAGAAAACAAACTTCAGGATCTAAATGACAACAAATTAAGGAATGAGGGTACGTTCGCACGACTCATGCTTTTCATTAGTACAGTGACAATTGCATCAATTTTATAATGACGATTGCTGTAATCCTTTTAGGAGATTTGGAAAGTCTAAAATGTTTGTTAAAAAATTCGGAATCCGAGAAAAAGGAAATTCTAGCAAAGCTTAGTCAGCTATTGAGTGAGTACACTTTCGTTGGTTAGAAATCACTGTAACGCATGTTCTGATCATCAGATTATAATTGAATTTGAATTTATCAAACATTTCAGATTTGTTTGAAGATCTGAAAGCAGTTTCTAATAAAGTACAAGTGTCCGATTACGTCGCCGAGCTTATTGGCAAGCTCGATGTTGAAATCAAGCAAATCAAAAATTTTATTCAGGGAGACGATTCACTGAAAAATAACTCGTATAGCATAACTGAAGAGGTAGTTTGTTTTTTTTTCGCTCTAAAAATATCTATGTAGTTTTAGTTTTTGTATATTTGGTTCAATTAATCATTTCGTATTACACATTTGTGTTATTTACTATTGTGTTTAGGATACGACAATGGTAGAAAAATCGGAAAACCATCTGGATCGCGTGGAGGATTTAACGGCTTTAGAGAGTAATGATAAACGTCCATTATTAATTACATATTCTATTTTTGGGGGCAGTTCGACCTGCAGTCAATTTAATGTATCACTTTTACTTCAATTTAATATTCGATTACACACATGTATTAATGATGGGTATGCATGGGAGAAAGGGAATTTTAATGTTCTAACCTTGCATGTCTAACAGCCTTTTTATATTTAGTACGGAGTGTAGTGTAACAAAAGCATTACGTCCAATATTTTAGTTTATTACGTCCAAGTTTTTATTCTGCATGATGTAGAGACTATTCAGTTGATTTTTGCTTCGGAAATCGGTTTTTTCAGATGTAAACTGGTCATTCTGAAAGGTTTGATTTGAATATATTTTTTGTTCTTCTTCGTCGCTGAAATTGCTTACTTCAATCTTTGAATAGCTTCAGCTTCAGTGTTCGTGGGATTATTAGAAAATGCATTTTATAATGAAGCTAATCCGTGTCGTCTGACTTACACTCCATGTGTGCATTTCTTCAGTGTGTAAATCTTTTTTAATAAGGTATTATTTATTAAGATAATTTTGTTCTTGGTTCCCTTTTAGAACTTCTGGATGAATCACGGCAAAACGTTAAGTCATTACAAAACGAGCGTTTAGTGACTGAACAAGAAAATGAGGATTTGAAGCGCCAAGTTCAGGACTACACATTTCAGATAAGGGTAATGATAATGATACTCACTTATTGTTGGGCATCAAGTCATTGCTATAAGCTACAACAAAATCACTCATTGTTAATGTTTTTTTAGACGTACATGGCGAAAGTAGATGATCTGGCTGGAAGAAATGAACAGCTGAGTGCTGATAGAAGGAAGTGGGAAGAGGAGGCTGAAGCTCTAAAGCAGCTTAATCTAGAAATTAAGCAGAGGCTTAGTGAGCACGAATTTCTCTTGTCGCAGAAGGAGATAGAAATAAAAGAACTTCAGCGTAAGTTTACCGAATATAATTTTTATTCATTAATTGAGGAAATGATAATTACAATTGTGCAATCTACTGACTTCAGTTACAGACGTCTGTAAAGCGTTGAAAGGTTCAAAAGGCCTTACAGAGACAGACAATAACGATCAGCTCCCTATTTCCGCATTTGTCGGCCAGACCACCGAGCAAACACAATTGCCTAAGTCAGCTACTGCCTTGAGTCACTGTGGTTCACCTAATCCTGGGTATGTACTTTCAAAAAGCTGCTTTCTACTCATATAACCTGACTGAAATTTGCATAACTAGTTATTATTTATTTGTGAATTTGAATTCTATTCTTCGTAGAAGTTCTAAAAGTGATGGTCCAGTGGAGGTGTGCTCAAGCAATAATATTAAAACTGTTAAGACGCCGAAAACAGAAAACATGTCCTACGAAAGCGTATACAATAGGGTAAGTGTTTTGTTTTTTTTTCGAATTTATTTGAAACATAAGTTTGGAAACTATTGGGAAGTGTCAGATCAAAACATCAAATTTCAATTCATCTTGATGTATCTGCTGATGCTGTTTTACTGCTTAAGTGTACTCAACTGTGCAGCAAAATAGCGACAGCAAATATATCGGTTAAAGTAGTGTAAGGGATAGTTTGACAAATTTGGCATTAAATCTGTTCCACAAATATTATGTCCAACTCGTATAATTAAACTAGTATCTAACATTATATCAAGATTAGGGGAGGAATAATAATATTGGAATGTTAAAGTACATTTGTAATTGATTAATTCAGATGACCGAGCTTGAAGAGGAGCTAGCTATATATAAAGATCGATTCAACGAGTGCTCGAGTAACTGTTCCAAACTTACGAAAAAATACGCCGAATTAAGTGATGAGCACCAAACCCTTCTAAGTCATTCAAAATCGGTACGTAAGCGTGCTCCGTTCAAATCAATTGTGTCATGTTATATGTATATATAATGTAGTAGCTCACCGTAATTCTGCATCATATGTATTGCTTGTAGTACTACAGTATGTTGTCGTTATTCTATCACAGTTGAAAACTATTTGATATTTGATTTCCGTATTACATTGCTTTCTTTAAATTTTGCATTTTAGCAATTTTTTCATTCACTGTTTATCAGTTATATTTTGAATTTTCCGTTACTACAAAGCATCATGACACTTATTGGTTATATTTTTATGTATTTGTATCATTGTAATCGTGCGAATTAATTTTGTTTAAATCTTATTATTTCAATACAGGGGAACCTTCTAATTATAATCCCAGTAATTATACTCGTTTTGGCGATCCTAATAGCAGTGCGCCCGTCATCTTGAGCAGATCGTTCTCACTTCAGTGCCTTGGCTTCTTCATCTGCCTTCCGACTTTTTTGAGTTTTTAGTCTCAATATATTACTATATATTAATGGCTATCCTAAACGAATGAAATTTATCTTAGAATTTACTTTTCCTTTTGTTGCCATTTTTTGCAACTTGTCTGGTGAAATAAGTAATTGTCACATGAAGTAATAATGTCAATTAGTGGTAAAGTTATTTCAGAAATCAAAATACATATCAATTCGAGGTGGCTATTTTCACCATATAATATAGTCAGTAACGATTTTGTTTCGTTATTCTTTTTCGCTATCGCTGTTTTGTGGCTGTATAGTTTCCTTTGAATACCCGATAACAACTACTTAATTCTGCATTTCATTTAATTAATATTTTGAACTCGCTGATTACCCAAAGAATCAATTTCAGTAACAAATACCAAACATGATTAATGAAATTGTATAAAAATTGATCCATGAATTTTCCAGGTTTTCTATGTTTGTTCTCTTCCTGTACTCATCTTTCTGTTTGCGATCGTATTGGAGTTTTATCCAACGTTATCAGTGTTAACAGCAACTCAGGAGTAACGGAAATCGTATTTATAAACTACTACTACTACACTCCTCCGATGATTTTTGTTTTGAGTGGAATGGCGGTCTTCATGGAGATTGCAGATCCCAAATTTGCTGAAACTATGCTTCGTTCAAAATGGTGTGCGTTTCTGTTTTGTACATACCTACTAAAAATGTATTTGTGTAAACAATTGCTCACAGCTGCATTGTTACAGTAGCTGAGCGATTCCCTTGTAACGCCAGCAATTAGGAATGTATTAATTGATTCTCTCTACAAAAATAAAGCCATATTTAGCTACCTAATCATTATACGGATTTTTCTAGCATCAGTACAGTGAAAAATGTTTGTGTGGTGGTTTATCCTGTACTGTCAGAACGTAATATATGATGATATACTTAATGAAATACGTAATTATACAGAAAAAAAAATTGCCAGTGCCCTGGAATCTACAAATAAAGATGATACCGCTGATGATGAACTCAAGTAATACTAATTGTGTTTGAAATAGTCATGAATACCTCCATATGAATTACCTTACATGTGTTATGTTAGCGCCTGTTGTTGTAGATTGCTACTGAAATCCGTGGTGATTTTTAAGTCCAGTAGACCGAGCTCAACAATGCTGATCGGTCTTTTTATACGTACGTCATGCCATAATATAATTTTCAGGCAGGACTGTGTTGCTTGAACTATGTTGTGTAGGTAGTTTAATACGCGTGGAAAATGCAAAGCCAGGTAGCCTTAACTAATTTAAATATTTATTTGAACTAATTAAAAAATTGCAATAATTAATTAATAATTAACTTGTCTTGCGAATAACAATAATATTCAGAATCGAAAAAAAACGACAAACGAAGAGCAAGAAAGGTTTCACATACCAATATTTTCCTTTAAAAACGTCTTTTTACCTCGAAAGTTTCGTTGTCGCCGGTTAGTTTTTTTTTTTTTGAATTCGCTGAAGTACTAACTTTAATTGGGTTGTACTACGCGCGTGTTGCATTACGATATTTTAACTTACATGATGAGTGTTTACGTACCAAGTATTAGCAGTTGTATATCGCAACCTGTTAAACTAGGAACATATTGCTATTTGCATGACTTAACGATGCCATTTACTATTACTACTTAATTTAAAATTTGAATTTTTATATAATTATATTGTGACGATAAAGAAAGAATTGATTTGACGGTATGATGAATAACGCTAATGTAAAGTTTGCTCGTGTGTTCACATAAACAAAGTGTTTCGCATGGCGAGCCATCTTTGTCTCGTTGTGATAAGAGTTTAGATTAACAAATAATAATAATAACAAACGTTGCAAATAACAAAATTAATTTCTATTCGGATTAAGAAATTTTCGTAAATTCCAGAAATGACATTCACCGTTTGTGCTAATTTTTAATACTTTTCTTTTATCACTACCACTCGCTGAAAAAGACCTTTCATCATGATATACGCTTTGTGATGATTGTGTATTTTAGCGTCTTACACTTGAGACAAATATGTTTTACATCACACATCCTCTCTAGAAATAATACTTTGTCATTGTAGAAAGATTCAAAAGAAGGGAAACATAATAAAAGCGATTTTTTAAAAACGTCAATACTCATGCCAATTTATATACATATATTATTATACTACTACTATAAATGATTGCATTAATATTGTTCTAGTTTTAATTTCTCCGTTTAAAAGAATGCTCGGCTTTTTGCCCATAGAACTACTAACATTTTGTTTGTCAGCCAGCGGACGTGAATCGGAGAAAAAACGGAAGGGAGCTGGCATTTGATAAATGATCATGTCAACTCCAGGGCATTTTGCTACAGAAAAAGTTTTCACATTTGGCACCAGTAATCATATTTTACTCTTTGTCATACAACCTAATAGGGCCACGACTAGTTTTTCTAATGATTTTTATTTTACGAAAAGCATCAATTGTCCATTATCCTTGATTATCCTAACTTTGGATTGGATTCCATTCCTCAGGAAATGGTATGACAGCTACGATGCTGATGATGATGATGATGATGGTATGACTATGTCCTCCAATATCAGAGGCTCATGAAAGCGTTTCAGAAAGTAAGTTGTCCAGGCTAAAATTGCGCGTAACATCAATTTTATCATGTTATCTTGTGTGGAAATCGTTAAGAGTGCTAGCCAGCCAACGTCCTCGATTCAGTGTTTTTGTGTTCATGAATTTGTAGCTGGATGGAGTTTTGCATGAAACTGAGCAATCTCAACAGTGTTGATGTATTGAGACTTAAAAAGTCTTGGCAAAGATGAATGAAAATTATTACTTAAAACTAGTAGGATGATACAAGTTATGTTTCACTCAAATGCACTTTTCATTCTTAAAGATCCGTGGTTTTACGATCAATTAGAAATGTTCGAAACCTGAATCAAAACCATCTTGAAGCATGAGTTTAATAACAAAGGAGTAAGGACCGCATAATAGTTTTGGAAGCTGACAATTTTACGATCCTTTTGATCAAAGAGAAATAGAACGGCAATACGTTTTGTATTAAACTTAAACTTTTTATTAAAGGATCTCTTTGTGCGTCAAAACTCTTGAGAAAATTGTTCAATGTTTTTCATCATCCTCATTGGAGGAGAACCAAGTCAGTTCATTCCATCGTGTAAATTTACAACCAAAAGTTCATATCGTCCACATCTGTCAAGGCTACATAGAATGAGATGGCTCTTTCTTACAGACACAGAGTTGAGCCGGTAGTCCTTTTCCTATTTTGTAATTTCTCTTTCGCCAAATCAAGCGAAACTCCTTTGAGAATTTTAGCTTTTTCCCTCATCCAAGGAGAACCAATCTAAAACTCTTTTTTCTTTTTATGTAATAATAAACCATAAAAGTGAGTTGAAGTGGAAAGGAGTAAAGTAATATAGTATGTATGTATGTATATTGTGACACTTGTCACTACTCCTCTTCACCATCCGGTCGAGCTCTATTGTTTACTGAGAAATCTCCAGTATTTTCTTAAGGAAATACTATGGTTGGAAATGAGTAACAGTAGCACTTCAAACAAGCCAAGGCATCATCCATTATGTTTTCATTTCACTTCTCAAAAACTTTTTATCAAATTTAATCATATAAAAAATAAATCGTCATCTTGCAACATACTTACTACTACTGCTTCTGTTACAAGGACCAAGTCCAATCTAGTTGTTCCCACTTTCCCTCATCCAATCCATCCTAAATTCAATGAAAACGTGTATTTCCTTCCCGTTCGTTTTTTTTGTGGTACGATCTTTAATGTTTTTATGCGGTTTTTCGTTTTTATGTACACTTCCATTATTAATAAATATTCCCCCTGTTTCCGTTACTGGAAAGGATATAAAAAAGATATCACTTTGGATTGTTTGGAGTGGTCGGTCATCATTGTATTATGGAATCATCTTTTTTAAAGATTACATTATTTCATTTTCGTGAAATGAATTTGTATTGGTATGATGATGATCATGAGTCCAGGATCCAGAATCAGTCTATCCCGTGTGATGTGTGTTCGTCTCTAGTGCTCAGTTCTACTACTGCTGCTGGCCTGATGTGAGATGAGGAGCGGGTGAGACGGTTGGGTTTTTACTTCACAATTTCCATAATATCACCTTCTCCTCTTCTTATTGCTAGCTGTAATACTAATACGCTCACGCTCTTTGGTCTAGTCTGGCCTGGCCCTGGCCTTTGGAAAGATTTATTTTTTGTCTCTACGAGATCCTTACTTGGATTGCAAATATCTGTAAATATCTCCTCCTCATGTTATTCTTTTTACCCGAATTCTATTCTTAGTTCCATTCGGTTATTCTCGACTCTCAGAGATTTAGACTGAACTAAGCAAACTATATAACGTTTTTTGAGGGAGTATGAGTCAGTTCAGGAGAAGAATGAAAAAAGTAAGAAGAACTCTGTGGCTTTGCTTCCCTTAGCTTTCTTTCGTTTTACGAATAATTCTGCTTATGAAAAACGAAAACATTATGCCACATACGATGCAATGAAGAATGAAGATACATGCATGTAAATCGCTTATGTAATGTTACAGAACCGTGAAATTGCTAGTTTTGAAATTGTTTTTTAGGAAAAAAAAATGAAAACGGTATGAAGTTGAAAGTAAAAACACCGGCACGGAAAAAGGCGACATCAAATATTTTGCTAAAACATTTTCCTTCCTTTTGTGTGGTTCATATGATGAGCAATAGAAAGCTCACTATGTTAGTTTTATGTACTCAGCTTGCAGAAAATATTGCCTTTGTCATTATCAAGAGCAATGTCCATCTACTTTCCAACAAATGTTGATGATATCTGTTCCCTAAACGACAGTCATCCCACATTGCCTTCTTTGGAACAGAAAGAAAGCTAAACTGAGTTGAACAAAACAAACACAGGAAAATTTGCATACAAGGACTTTTCCAAAAAATGAAGAAAATAAACACGCATCGTCTCAGACAGACAAAGCGTGACAAATGTGAATGGAGGAATGCGTGTGCTTTTAAGATGTAGCTGAGATTTATTAAAGCATTTTTACTTTCTCGTTTTCTAATCATATTGTTGAGGATGGCTGTCATTTGACAGATTTTTTTCTTCATTTTTTTCATCATTTCAATTCTTCATAATGTGATTTTACATCTTCAATGGATTATTGACCAAAATAAAATATTTTTCGTAGGATATTGAAAGTAAACATGAGAAGTCCTCAAAAGACGTGTAAAACTCTGAAGAAGCTCCTATTTTTCTCCCCGAATCATTAAAGTGTAAGTATAGAGCACGGGAAAAGTGACGAAAAACTCCATCGTTTACTTAACGACTTTCACCTATGGCTTCTCCATGCATAGGCTTTTCTTTCCTTTATCGAATTTTTTATCTCTATCCGCGTCTAGAAAGTTAGGTATACAAATACTTAGAAGTACATACTTTGAAAAAATCTCTCTCTGGACTACAATTCTTTTCCTTTTTATCCACACCATTTTGCTAACTCTACTCATCTTACCCGTTAATGTAAGGAAATACCTATTCCACTTGAAAATAAGTATGTACATGCTTTTCATTTCAAATCAACCCTGTTCACACTGAAGTATTCCCACTCGCATTACCTTGACGCAACGTCACACTTTTTACTAAATTAATTCAAGAGCATTTCTGCCACCATGATAAGATGTTACAGCTGCTGCAGAGGTCTCCAAAAGGTAAGGTGGTGAAAATTCTCCGGATGTTGTAGTATTGGAAACAAGAGAAGAGCGGATGAAAGCTTGTAGGTGTTATAAATTGCAATGGGGGAAAGTTTCACTTTTCCTTTTTTTCTCATAATACAATACAATTTGGTTAATATTTATAAGAACTTTTTGTACTATTTTTTCCTGCTCGATCATCATCATCATCATCATCAACAGCACCGTTCCGAATCAAGAGTCTTTTATATGATCCTTGTCACTGTTTTTAAAGGAAGACAAAGACAAAAAGAAAAGCTCAATTTTTTTCAACAGGAAAGCACTTTTAAGAAGAAACGAGAGAACAAATAAAGTTTAATGCAATATAATCATACGTGCTCTACTTGGTTGGACTTTTTCTTCTGTGGATGTCTCCTCTGCCCATTTCACTCCGTTTGCAGGTCATAATGTCGTCTATCGTCTCAACTTCTGGGAAAATTGTGCTTGTGAAAGCATTTCCTTTTTTGTTGTCTCCATTTTCTTCAAATTCTTCAATCGTGTACTCACTCGTCGTTCCCATATCCCACTCATTTTTGTCTTAGTGATCCTTCTTACTAGGAAAAGTACTTTCAAAACTTATTCACCAGAATTTTCTTTTTAGCTTTAGAACTAGAATACTCTTTTTGTGAAGTATGTGTGGTTTTGGTTGGTAAAACATGCAATGAGACATGTCCGCATATAAGGAGAAAAAGAAAAATGTAGTCATTTCTTTGAGGGGTCGTTAGGTGCACTCTTGTTTTCCGATGGACATTATGCTTCAACTGCATCTTTCCCGAATTATCTAGATTATTTTTCGTCTCCTCAAATTTTTCTTCATCGACCCAAGAAAAAATCAATAATTTCGGAGAGAAAACTTACTTACCTGATGTTTTAGTATGACTCCTCATTTGTGTAGTAATTACTAGAGAGCAAAAATTGATGGAAAAATTATTAATGTCAAAAACGCTTTGTGAAACGTGGGGCAAAGCAAACAGAAAAGCGGTCGACAATTCCGGAAATGATTTGATGACATCATTCAAAAACGTACAAACACAAATTAAACAGTGATATGAATAAGGAGGGAGATTATGGAAGGAAAACGAAGGAAATAGTAGTCCCATTGGAGCGTTATCGTTAGGTTCGTAGTACCTTGAAAACCCATAATCTTCATCACATCACGTTCGCTCCCAGTTTCCCACTCACTCACTCCTTTCCTCTTCACTCTTTGCTTCTGTGATGAGGAAAAAACGGAAACGTAAGAATGAAAACGGAGGAGTAAGTTGTAATAGTAGTAAGTAGTCGTAGTACTATGTGCCGTAGTAGTAGTAGTGGAGCTTGGGGGTTGCATGCAAACATGTAAGTAGCAAAACGCGGAGCTTCTTCTTGAGAATGTTAGGAATACGAGAATATGAATCAGTGAAATGGTCCATACCCCACACAAGTCTCTACATTATTTTTTTTGCTCCTCTTCTTTCCCGTGCCTCATATAATTTCTCGGAGAGTCTTTGCATCGCATGGCAGTAGGAAAAAAGCTCTGGCTTTCGAAAGTTACACGATTTCTCGGGTTCTCGTCGTCCCTCATCTTCCGCTCTTCTCTTTGCATAGTGTGGTCTTTTGCCTCCTCATCTCATCTCTTGCTTCTCAACGAAGAGACTGCTCCAACTGTGAGTCTCACACTCGAATTTTTACTTTTACTTCATCTCGTGTTGTTCTCTTGCTCGCCATTCTCCTTGTCTGAGACTTGTGTAAAGAACGAAGTAGTAAAATAATAAGGAGAGAGATATTTAAAGTACGCCGTGTTTATTGCATTTAGTAGCTCTATCCATCTTCACATGAGTTTAAATATCAGAGAGTTCCCACTTCAAAAACTTCATTTCTCTTTTTGCGGTTATGATGAGCTAAGTATGCATCACCTCATTTCCCTACAATCTTCGTCTGTCTGTGCGAAATGAATGGAAGAGCGTGTAATATTATGCTCGCAATCACACCAACCCAGCAGCAGTTTCTCCCAGCACGACAGAATTTAAATTAAGAAGAAGGAAGAGGAAATTTGTGAGTGAGATGTTGAATAAATGTCCTTTTCCTCGTGTACTTTCTCAATAACGTTCCTACTTAGCGCATCTTCAATTCAGAAGATATGAAGTAATGGAGAAGCAGAAGACTATAGAATGAACGGAAGGAGATAACGGATAGGAAATCAGCTGAAGTGTTACTCGTCTTGCACTTTTTGAACATCTCGTATTATCGTCCACCTCCTCATAGTTCGTCGGCTTTCATTTTCTCGTAAAATCTTATGAAGTACAAAAAGGTGTCTTCACTATTTCAGTCACTATTTTGCATTCGTATTGATCCAAACAAATCTCGACTGTGAGTGAGTGTGCAATAAAAAGTTAATTTTGATGGGAAAACAATCTATCATAACTTGAAATTCATCTAAAATTTTGTGATTCCAAATGTGTATCTAGTGTGTGCCGCCTATCTACCTGTTAAGATGCATGCAGAGCAGCCATCAGTCTTCAGTAGCAATTCGCTCACTGGAGGAGAAAGTTGGTCAATGCACCGGTTTCATTTTCATGGATCTGAACAATCCGAGTGTCTCTCGTGAACACGTTCTTTCGCACTAGCCTTGTATAATTTCACACGAGTGAGTGCCACTTGGCGTGTCCATATGACAATTCATGCTTCGATGTGAATGAAGCTTCCTCCCTCCCTCCATTATTTCATATTATTAGATTAAGTCACTTTCTGAATTAGCATGTAATAAGTGCATCCGAGTCGTTGTCACAATAAACTTGTGCGCTAAATGAAGACTATGGGAACGGTACGAGTTTTTCATAAGACACTCAAGGTGTCTCAAAAGCCGACGGGGAATGCTATTGTTCTCAAGATGATTATTGATGGCGACGTTGTGCTTCGCTTCGCTTTCACCGGCTAATTAAAGTTTGCTTCTCTCGACATACTATACGTAAGTTCTTCATTTTATCGTTATTCCTTTGTAAAGGTACACTTGTCTCATTCTATCAAGATTTTTCCAACAAGGCCTTCATACATTTTTAAAAAGCTGCCTACAGCGTATTTACTGTGCTTTTGTTTGTGCCACATAAGTACAGGCGGTGTACGTTAACGGTGACGATCATTAAAACTTTGTTTTGTAGGTATGTGAACATCATTGAACATATCTCATGAAGGCTAACGTAATTTGAATAAGCTTCGTTAAGAATTTTATTTGGCGACTTTAGTAATAAAAGCAAGTAGCATAACAAAAATTGTTTTGGCTTTTTCTGCAACCTTCGAAGTGATGGTGGTGGAGTTATTTGCTGTGATGATGATCACGATGACGATGATGACGATACCATGACTTCATTTTTTTTTCTCTCTCTCATGACCAACCAAACCCGCATTTGTATTTTCTGTGTTTGTCACACGGCGATGGATAATGCATGCATTACATCTAGTATTTTTTCTACTAAAAACTGTGAGGAACGTGCACGTACAGATCCTCAAAATCCGTTGTCCCATTCCCTTTGTTGCTTTTCCAAAATGAAAGCAATAATTTCAGCTACACGCATTCCCGTGTAGTTTGTGTGTGTTGGTGTTTCTGCTATCGCATCACGCGTAAACAAGCGGAAGCTAGATAGAAATCTGCCAAAATTACATTTTGTATGATGATTTCCCATAAAAACCTCGAAACTTCCTAAGTGGCATTCACGCATTTTATTTCAGCCAACATTTTTAGGGTTAAAGCAGGATTCCATAAAACAAGTAAAATCACATTAGAAAGTATGCTATATGTCCTACCTAATCAGAGTACTCGTTTATTTTCCTCGAGTTTGAAATTCCTCAGGATCTACTGTATAGCATTATTATTGCTCTGCCTGAGTTGTTACCTTGCTTAGAAAAAAAATCCACTTTACGTATTCCAAAATCCCCAGCATAGAACCATGATGAAACCCTTGCTTTAGCCTCCTCCTACCTCGTTTTTTTTAAAGTTTCTCTATAGTTTTCATATTTTTTCGCTTGTTCTAGTTATAGCATATACTTTAACGTAAAGTTTTAGAATATTGCTAAATCGAGCTATTTCATATTGGTTTGTTGTTTGTGTCTTGCGAAATGACATTCTAAGAAACTTACGTTACATGTGTGTCGTTCCTGTTGAAATTAGAAAATCCTTAATGAGAATGTACAATGTGCAAGTCAAAAGTCATGGGTCACACATTATCTAAAAGACATCTAAGTACCTTTGGTCTCATGTACTTAATCCTTTTCTGATTTAATCAAATATTCAGTGATTAATTAAATAATTAATGGAATCCACTCAATGGCAGATGAAAAAGGAAGAGTTGACCAAAATAGGAAATGCTACCATAATCATAACAATAATAAATGCTTGCGTAATGAATCAGTGTCTTGTCACTTGCGAGAATCCTTTAAATGGATCTCTCCTTTCTTTCTCTTAAAAGGGAGCTGATGTATCCATAAAAATATTTTACACCGCATATCGTCGTCGTATCATCCATATAGACACATTCACAGTCGTATCCTTTTTTGAGCCCACGCTTTATTGAAAATGCAAGCGACAACATATGTTACGCGACATGAGAATATGACTTTTTTTACTTTCGAGATGACTTCAATTATAAAAAAATGTTTGCAATGTATGAGTAACATGTCCTATTGAAATAGGGTAAAATTCATAGGAAGCCGTGAGCTATTGTAAATATTTACTCATGCAATTTCTATTTCTTTTTTTAAATTCTTTTGTCATTTTTATTTCCATCCTTGATTTAAAGACTGTCACCTTGAGTATGCCTTCTAAAGGCAGGCGGCACAGTGGTTCGTTTCGACCCTACTATTTTTTAAAGTGAAATCTGACTATATACATAACTATTTTGTGTGTTGTAGTAACGACGAATAACAGTAAACATAATACATAGGGTTTCCAACGGTTTTTTTGTGATTGTTTCTCCTACTCGATCGTTCTCCCCTTCCATTTGAAGGAAAGAAATAAGTCATACATATCACGTCTTTGTCATTCAAATAAAAGTATCATTTTCGTTCATCCTTAGCCTTCTTCCACAGAAGCTTCGTTTGTCTGCAGGAAGAAAAAGGAGTCTCTTCATCATACACATCCAGAAAGTGTGCTCCTTTGAAGAAGATGCGAAGGAAATAATAAGAATTGAGATTTGCCAGTACTATACCATAACTTCCATATTTGTATGTCAGGTTGACGTGCCAAAGTCGACGAAGATTTTTCTGTATTTATTAGGAATTCTTTGTGACAAAGCTTTATAAGGAGAGTTGTTTTTGAATGATCAGATCATCGTCATCATTTTCGTCTTCGCTCACATCATCATCATCATCGTCATCATCATCATCACCGTGTGTCCCTCTTTGACAATACCTACTTTCGAGCATGCAAGAAAGAATATGCTCATTCAATCACTTGATTATTTTGCATGCTCTTTAAATAATGTTAATGTTGATACATCGAGTCGCCAATTTTTTTATATTTATATCTCTCTGCAACTTCTCTAATGGTTTAAGAAAGCCCGTGCGAGGAACATCTAAAGATTTCTGTGATGTCAATGAGACTAATATGCATTATTTGCAATAATAATGAAAATGAATGAAGATTAAGACATAGTCCATAGAAAAGAAATGTATTCGCCAGCTCTGCATAATATTATATATTTTCCACTTACTTCTTCCCACCGACATACCATCATCATCACCACCACGACCAACTATGATGATGCTATTATTCTACAGTGATACAGCACAGACACGCGTTTCCAGCATCGTCTTCACTTGTCTTTACAATCACGATCAGTTGTACGGCGAGTTTCTCGTTGTCAAGTCACCAACGATTTTTAAGACATAAGTGGTTTGGTTACCGAGTCAAACTGTGAAAGGAATTTTAGTGCGATTTCAAGGTTCCAGTGTACCGGACCTGGCATGATTTGCTTCTTGAAATTAGGCCAAAAGCTATATATTCAACTTGAGAAAACTCTGTCTAGTGCAAATTTTCTGAGGAAATTGAATTCGTTTTTATTATTTTGTTCTGTTGACCTTCGTCACCTCATCTAAAAAGGCCGCACTGCTCCTAAAGAAAATGTGTAGTAGTGAGTAATAAAAAATTGTGTGCATATTTATTATGTAACAGGTTGAAGTGCATAGTTTCGGAGTAGTAAAAGGTGTTAGAACCGAAATACGCCATTTCCTCCTCACTCGAGTTACTGTGAACGCTTCCAGCAATAAAATTTCTTTTTCTTGTACATGTACCAAGTTCTGCGGAGGAAACAAAGGAATTGGATTGCGAAAACGATATTTGCTGATGCGAACGCCTCAGTTTCAGAATCACTTGGGACCTTAGGTTACGAGGTAAAGAAACTAAAGAATCGCAATTACTTCCCTTTTTCGATTCGTTTAACCCGATCTCAAGCAGTTTGTTTTCTAATTCTAATCTAATGAACTCTTTTGTATTGGTACGTGTATGGAATAATTAAAGGAAAATGTTTTAGTAGAGAAAATAATTCAGCCTGTTATGCAAGCCTCGTTAGTACAACAGTTGCAGAATGGGAATGATTTCATTCATATTAGTCGCGTTTGCTCCGGTTGGTCGGTCGGTGTTTTTTTCCCTTTGCTCTCATTTTCAAAAAAAAGATCGTAAGTAGTTTTGTGTAGGTGTTTGCGCCAATATGTCTATGTCACTGGGTAATGGCTGACCTGACCCGTACTATATTCTTTCTGCCGATCCCGTTTCTTTCCATTTTTACGATCGCAGATCAAGAAAAGCTTCCTTTCTGCCTTTGCATGCTTAAAGTGTTTGACAGTTGAGTTAGTTTGCCTTTTAGGAACACTCGGAATTTACTTTTACTGCACGGCGTGTCGTGTGCATTCGTATTCTAGACTTTGGCTGGCTCAAGGAGATACCGAATGAAGAATATTATATTCTTATGCATGTGAAGTTACAAAAATACGGATATTAAAAAAACATTTTGTATTTGTTTTGTATGCCGCACGAATAAAAAAGTATATGGCTTATGTTGAAGGATGTCACTTCTCAGGATGAGTAAAGGATCTTTTACGAATGCAAACATCGTAATTTGTAAATGGGAAGTTTATTCCATTTTTACGTACTACCTTGTCGAAATACTTAGAATACTGAAGTGTTCTAGAAAGGGGATCTCGGCAAATATTAGTTTTATGCAGAATATAACCCATTACACAAACCTCATATTCCATTCGTTTGAAGCCTCTTTCTTTCTAAAAAAAATTCATTTCGACCACGCAGACCATCCAAAAGAGCATCAAAGAAAAAAAGGGTCGACTAGCACATTTAAGGCAGTAATAGTATTCAGTATTCCAGAAGAGCAAAAAAGCTATTTACGAACACAATTATGGATTAGTTAGATTTCCGCTAAATCGAGAATTTAGATGAATGCCTCGTCAAATACGTTGAGATGTTGGCGAAGAAAGTAATTTTTTAAAAAGATTTTCAAATATAAAGCAATTGATGTGGAGTGGTTTCGAAAATTGGAATGAAACCTTAAAAGCGCGCAAAGATATGCGCAATCTGTCTGGGTAAATATTATTGCAAATTACTTCTGGATAATTTTTGAGCATCAAATTGTATGAGATCAACAATTATGGTTTTGGTTTGAGTTGGGGATGAATAGTAGTTAAAGAGTGGTCTACAGCAACTGCTTACTACGAGTTTTAATTAACGTTCTCGTTTGATCGTAAGTAATCTAAGCATCTATGGAAATGAGTAATGTTTCTTTCATCGTGATCATAATGCGTGAAAAGGATTATATTTTAGCATTTTGTTCAATTACTGTACTTTGATGACTTCCCGTTTTCTTTCAGCATTTTCATCAAAATCTCTTTGATTTGGCGTACTTAAAACCCTAAATTTTAGGATAGAATACTCATTCGTTCACTTCACTCCATCATATTGCTTGACTCGAAATTTGCATTTTCATCATCAAATATGGTTTGATGATTTCATTCACGTTAACTTATGAAAGGTTATGCTCATGATGAAAAGGCAGCCTTTGTTTTGTCCTATCGTTGAAAAATGATTAGGTAACTCATTTGCATTCCTTTCATGATTTGCTTACTTCTCATCACAGCTATTCTGTGTTTTTTAAATTTATGACTAAGCAAGTCTCATCCAGATTCCCTGTGACTTAAATACAATACAGCTTTTGGAGTAAAGAGCAAGACCTTCACATTATTAGAGACGAACTACTACAGCAGTTTGGAAATGGTATATATTATTATTATTTTTTAAAATCGTGTCTAAATAAGTACGGCCTAATTGTGATTGGATGCCATACTTTATTGTTCGTATCCGGGAAGACAAAATACTTTTGTAAAATACTATATTCTTCATCATGACGCGTTTACAAAGTATGAAAAATGCTCATTAGAGACGAAACACCCACCCAGAGAACGAGAGAGGAAGAGAGAGAGTAAACATAAATTTGCGCGGACAACAGTTATGACGAAGTCTCTAAATTTCGCACATGTGTGCTAATATGAATTTAATTAACACATCTCAACCGTAATCCAATCGGCATTTGATTCAAAATGGGAAACACGTTGCAAGGTCTACTTACATGACATGACAAACTGTTCTATTATGTTTCTGACAACAAGAGCAGTTCCTCATTGTGTACCTGTTACCAATATTGAGAGAGGGGAATGGCTTGAAAAATAAATTTTCCTCCTGTTTTGAGCTGTCGTGTCGGGGGAAAAAATATTTAAATATCCATCCCATTCCTTAGTGGGATGGGATGGATCTACCTGGCTTGGCATGGTTATGGTTTTTTGGCTTCCGAGTTCCACATGTGCATGTGCTCAATGATTTCGTAGACAAAAAAGTGATGAGTAGCTCGGCATGTACGAATGCGCGACGATGATGTAGTGTGAAGTAAACTGACTTGGCTTGTTGGCCTTTTTATTTATCGGCAAAATGGATGATGACATCATTCCATGGAATCATCTTCTGGCGAACCTATAGTATGAGATGTTGTTTAGATCAACCTTTTTGTATTCCAGAGGGAATTGCATTACTAAATTTGTACATGTTGTTTTGAACTTACGTAAGTTTAGAAGTCTAGTTTTTCAAGCTGCAGTATGTGAAAAACCCAAGTTTGCTGTTCTGATTTACTAGTTAGAGGCATAAGCTTGAAGTGGATGCGGTTAGGTATAGACTTATTTTCTAATTATTCCATAAGTAAATAAATAACGAAACCGAAAAAAATGTGGCCCGTGGTAAATAAAATCGAAGTAAAAAAAAGCAGGTAACTATAAGTAAGTCAGGGCGTTCCCTAATTTAATTTCGCCTTAATGAAATCCTTTTGGGTAAGCAAAGAGCAACATACATTTTCATGAAAGGAATGATATAGACAATCTTTATTTTCTTCTTGGATTTGGATCAGTTACACCGGAAATGTATACTAGTGCTTATAGATAGAGGCATTTTTTTTTTGTTCTTATGCCGGAAAATATTCACTTCTTCTTTTCTTTCCTTCCTCACATAATATTAAATATTGCACACAGACATGTATGGGCACGAAGCAAGAAAAGTTCATCCAGAGAAAAAAAAAATCCTTCTCGCTTTCAGATTAAATTAAAATCGCCTGCCTTTCCAACTTTGCGTTTTTCCTTACTTAAGCATCACATGCAATCTTTCCGGATTCCCTAGAGATCAGATATGTATCAACATATCCATTTCGACTTGTACAAGCATTTCGCATTTTTCATGCCATATCGGATGAAGACCTGGCCTGGCCTTGTGTTGTTGAGTTGAGATAAGTAAAAGTAAGACTTTTTTTCGTCGATGGATTTCTCAACCAGCGTAATGTGATTTGCAATGTGTACTTTTCTGTAAAAAAAATAATGTCAGCTTAAGGTAGAATTTCAGGGCTTGCCCAGCTTCCTTTTACTGAAAATAGGATGTTCCTCAAAAGAAAAAAAAATCACTTTTATGTATCACAAAATATCATGATGTAATGTCTTGTGCATTCACCATGTATATTTGAAAGAATGATGGGATTGGATGGGGCATACTACTGCAAAATGCCATACCTGTCTTTCTGGTGAATGAAGAAGAATGCACCTCTAACAAATAAAACAAACCTCGAGGTTTGCTTTTTTTACAAGAAAGCTCATGGGAGTAGTATTTTAACCCTGTGGAGAGGAAAGGAAGGAGAAATAATAATGTTTATGCATTATAATATCGCAAAAAAAGACGTCTTGTCTCTCTGTACATGCTGCGCCTCGTCTCGTTAAATAGCAATTTTTTTTCAGCTTTTTGGATGAACTCACTACTCTTTTCCGTCTTTCTTGGGTTTAAAGTCTTATTGCATAATGTTGTTAGGCGGACCCTGCGGATGAAACTGAGAGTGAATGAGTCACTGGCACGAAGAGCCAGAGAGAGTTGAGTTGAGCTTGTGTTTTCTCTTGCTTCAGTGCAATCGCTCTACGATGTGACGTGATGATGATGATGGTGATGCTGTGTGATTTAACCTGCTTTTTTATCCTGGCTTGTGTGAACACATTGTAATGGTATTAGCAAGAAGTAAAACCTTTTTTGATGGCAACAATATTGAGCGAAATAAAGTATTTTTAAGCGAGGAGCATGCTTCATTCTTTGAACTAACTAACGAACATTGAATTTGCATTGCGTGGGTCAACAATGTACGAGAATTTTTTTACATGATATTTTTTTACTAGATTTTTTTATCGCGACGTGATAAACCATGCAGAGAGTATGTAGGTATGCATAGATTCATTTACCCCGAACGAGTTACCACATTGACTTCAGGTTTTGTACTTCGAAAGTTGAGAACATGAAAAGCATGCTTGCATTCATTGTATTTTTTTGTATGCTTTGAGGTAAATCGTGTGTATTTTAATACAATAAAGAGCATACTTTTTTTCGCTGGATTGGATTGGATTAGTTGACGATGGCGAGATGAAAATCCGGTGTAAAATGCATTAATGAGAAGACTTTGCATAGGAAGCAAGGAGAAAAAAATTACTTTGCGGTGTTCTTGCTGCTGCTGCTGTTTCTAATGCTGGCGCTGCGCTGCTCCTTGACAAAAACCGTCTTCGTCATCATCATCATCGGTTTGGTTGTCGTTCGTTCCCATCATATTATTGTGTCTCGTTTAATGGCAAATAGCAATGCTGAATGTTGAGTTCACAAAAAAAAAACAGACTGAAATTACATACGTGCTAAATGTGAGTGTGTAGAGAAAAGTAAGGGATTTAAGGATATACATATGAATACGCTGCGCTGTCTGTGTACAGAAGAACAAGAGATTTTTTTTCACTGTGTGTAATGTTACTTATGTATTCAGTTGTAAAGCTTGGTCCTGGTTTGGCTTCGCTTTGACTTATGCCATGCCTGGACCGTCAACAGGTAAAAAAAGCGTAGAGAGTAATGGAATGCAAAATTGAGATGATTATGATGATGTTTTGATTATTGCAGGTAACATCAGCGTAGTTCTTGCATACATACTTGCACGGAGAGAAAAAAGAGAGGGGAAAATAAGATGAGTGTGGAAGAGGTGGTTCGACGGGAGGGTGGACCTGGCCCAGGTGTTCAAGATGTCTTGGGCAACCTCTCTAGCGACCAGTGTGCTCCGGTACGTTCCACTTAATTCTTTTTTTCTTCTTCTTTTCTTTCGATTTTACTGTCTACATACAATATACATGTTTTGTGCACGTATGTTTATTGCAAACTCGTGCTCATTCCTCGTCTCTTTGAATGCATTTGTTAAATAATGCAGCAAAGAAAGGTGCGAAACTCTTGAAATGAATGAATGACATTAAACAAAACGAATCCTATAAATGGCTCTACATTGTCAACACTTTCGGCCTATGTTCCCGAACGAACAGGGTGCAACAGTGGCAGGCTGTAAAATCATAGTCCTCTATTTAAAAGGATTTGTAATTGGTACTTCTGACTGACTTAATTTGCTTGCACATTTTTATGTCTCGCATTTCAAGCACGATAATGATATGTTGGATCAAGTATTTAGCATTTATTGTCATGAAACCCTTTTTTTTCGGTCAATGCATGTCTCTTTTTCTCCGTTTTTCTTGAAGAATATAAGTACATCAAATTTTCACCTTTTGCATACCTTACCATGCATGAAATATAAAGTCATACAATTAAAAACAGAAATTCGACAATGTTTTTTTTTTTCAAATTCTGTCATTGCGACACATTTCCAATTCAGGTGAAGGTGGATACGGTGAACTTGAATAGAGAAATGAACAAATCTCCAAAATTCTAAAAGTTACACATCGCATGAAATTAGTTTTTCGCATATGAACAAAACGCATGTGGCGACAAGATAGCCGCAGGAAATATCTCTTTTCAACGACAGTCTTATCAGTAACTTTAAAAGCATAATTTTTGAAAGTCGGCATTGAGCATTAAGTAATATCGTGAAAACGTGATTAGATTTATTTGTTTATGTATGAGTAGTATGTGATACTGTGCTTAAAGTATTAGCACTTAGCATTGATAATGAATGACTAGCTCTTTAAACACCTTTAATTGCTCTGATGTGTACAACAAAAACCTTTCGCTGTTCCTCTACTATCGGGTCGTATCGTATCCTTCCTTATCCTTCCATCCACATTCCATTTCGTTTTTTTACTTAAGAACTCTCTTATATTTCAACTTTAAACATGCATGATGAATATGATGATGATGATACTACTACGTGCAACTATGTAATGTTCATGTAACAAGAAGACTTTTTTGTAAGCTCACTCGACGCATTGTCAATCAAATCACCTTTAAAGAACTTAGATTTGACCATGTTTGGAAAATAAGCTTTTTAGGTGTTCACTGACGATGAGTGAGTTGACGACGTGCATTGTAATGTTTGACATGCGATGCAGTGCAGTTCAATGTAACAGAACGCAAAAGAAAACTGTAAAAAATGACGAGAGTAAGTACGTATAAAACACAAGCATAAAAATATGAAATTGAAAGAGGGCTTTGGAGATTAAGCGGCTTTTCAGTTTTTTGGTGAGAAGCAGATTGTTGCAAAGTTGCAATAAACTTTATACCTTAGCTAATAAGCGAAAACCCTTATGTTATGTAGGAACCAGTAGTAATTGTACAACACTACTAGAGCTATCGTCATATCATTCTCATCAGTGAAGGTATTTTACAGGATTTTTTCCCAATAATCATAGTCATACAGTCATGCTCAAGCTTTACCATATTTTACTCGACTTTGTGGTATTACTAAAAGCGGCAGAGCTGTAAGTTGTAAGTTGTGGTTTTAGTTTGGGCAGGCAGGCTTTTGGGATGCGATGATTTCATGTTTTGGTTTACTCACTGACTTGAGCAAAATGAGTGCGATGAGTTTAATGTGGTGGAACAAACGCAAGCTTTACAAGTAACCAAGTTTTGAAAGCTCCAGCACTGAAATTTATGATTCACACAGAGAATCACACGAGCATAAGGTAATCATGAGGAACATGGGCATACACGTTTTTGCAACGACAACAAGAAACAAATATTCATCCAGTGATGATAATCATGATTATGCGTGTGTACGTACGGTTCCAGGCTATAAGCCGGATTTTCCATTTGCCGGTTGGCCTATTTGCCGGAGGGACACTTGGCGGGTGG